>QMIH01000722.1:94026-152421 GCA_003987875.1 Clarias batrachus
TGTGTGTGTGTGTGTGTGTGTGTGTGTGTGTGTGTGTGTGTGTGTGTGTTGATTTACTGTAAAAAGTGTTGCAGTGAATTCAACTTTTCCATTTACTGTTACTAATGGTTAATAAATAAAGACTTTGAGTTGTCTAGACCAAACTTTCTACAATAACCAGAAGCTCTTCTGAATTTTTATTTATTTATTTGCTCTGCTCTGAACGGTGATTTGACGACCAGTGCTTCACCATACATCATTTGGTTTAAAGTATGTGCACCCCAGATTGAACATCTTCCAGATATACCCCCCTCCCCTCATTTCCTGTTATAATGAAAAGCAGCTCCGCTGCTGCAGTCTACAGAAGCATTCTGTAAAAATGGAGAAATGCACACATAGAGGAGGGAATCGAACCCGGACCCTGGATGTGCGAGGCCACAGAGCTGACCACTAAGCCACTGTGCCGCCTGACTCAATTTTTTTTTTGCATTATTTTTAATTCATGTATATGTTTGCATTGGAGGTAATGAAAAGTTACCCATTAGGTGGCATGTTCTAAACTGTTCACACATTGGCAGGAATCACTCTCCTGGGATGCAGATTTTTTTTTTCTAATTGTAACAAAAACTAGAACTGAATATACTAATTAATTAAATTGGGATATTTATAAAATCGTGATACTAAAAGAATCACAATACAAATTGAATCGGCACCTGGGTATTGGGTGACCCCTGGTTTATTTACTTGAATGTTTCATTTAAAGCCTTTTCCAGCATAATGGATCTCCTCGCTATAAAGCAGAGCTGATACAGTAAGTGGGTCGGGAAACTAAACTAAACATGGACTTTTGTATACATGGCCAAGAAACATCCCAGCCCATTGAGAACTTGTAGTCAATCCTCAAGAGGCAGGTGGACAAACAAAAACCCATAAATTCTGACCAACTCCAAGCATTGATTATGCAGGAATCAGTCAGGATGTGACCCAGAAGTTGATTGACAGCAGGCCAGTGTGAACTGCAGAGGTCTTAAACAGAATGAGCAACACTGGATATATCTACTCTCTGCATAAACCTAATGTAATTGTCAATAAAAGCCTTTGACGCTTATGAAATGCTTGTAATTATACTTTATTATACCAGAGTAACATCTGGCACAAAGATCTAAAAACACTGAAGTAGCAGACTTTTTATATTTCTGTAATTCTCAAAACCTTTGGCCCTGGCTGTAATTGCACCTTCCTTGTCACATTGTTGTTCTTAGATGATCGTGTGATTGTTATATTTTTGTAAAATCCAGAAACAACTCTTTCGCCCGACTCATTGACCTTTAAGGTCTAGCCGCAGATCTCGGTTGGTTATTTATTTATTTATTTATTTAAGGCCAGGTTCGTATGCTTTCTTCTTTATTACCCCCCCCTAGCGGACGGCCGGTGTACTCGCAGTACTGAAGTGAAACGGGGGTGAAAAAAAAAACACAAAAAAAAAAAGAGAGAGAGGGATGAACGCCATGTCTGATCCCGCCGTGTAGGACTGAGACTGAGGAAAACCGCCACCCGGGCGAGACACGAAGCGCGCGTAGCGGCCTGCGCGCGGTGTCTGAACGCGCGCAGGGCGCGAGGGAAGGCCCGGGGGTGGTGGGGGGAGGCGCGCGCGCGTCTCGGTCATGGCGGAGAGCGCAGCGGCGGGAAGCGCGCGCGGTTCGGCGGCGGCGAAGGCTCAGCTCCGGTGCTCACCGCGCCTCAAGAAACTCGAGAAACTCGCCGTGTACTCATCCTGCAAGGTAACGCCCGCGCGCGCGCGCGTGTGTGTGTCTTTCACGTTCACGCACTAATTGGACGGAACTCCGAAAACTGCACGCGCAGCACAAAAACGGTCATTTAAAAATTTCTGAAATAAAATTTTTATTAATTTCTAAGTTGAGTTGTGTTATATAAACGTTTGCCCCGCGCTCTTGTAACGCCCTGATGATCCCGCAGCCGCGCACTCAGCGGATGTAAACACTGGGGCTTTATAGAGTTAGGAGCGGCGAGAACGCGCGCGCTCTCTTATGGCGGTGCGCACGCGCCCCAACGGCGCTGGTCGCGCGCGGCAGTAAGGCCCGTCTGTTTTTGTGGCCGTTTGAAGTTTGTTGTTGTTTGATGTCGGACACAACGCGGCGGGATTTTATTCGGCTGCCGTCTTTTTGTTTTGACAGTGTGACAGCTGCGATAGAGGAGGGCGGGGCCACGACCGCACAAGAACCCGCCTCCCCCCGTGCAGCGTCACCGCGCGCGCGCGCACACGAGAGGCTTCACGAGCGTCACAACAATGCCACGTGATCTTTGTGTACATAAAAGTGTTTTGAAATGTTTTCTGCTGTGAAAACAACTTACACCAGTCTTATTAATTTATCTGCAGAATTGATAATCATGAATGAAGGAAGAAACACACACAAGAATAAGTATATACTATATGTGTGTGTGTTTGTGTGTGTGTACAGCCATGGTGAAGAATAAGAACGACACAAATATTAATTTCCACAAAGTCTGCTTCACTGTTTTTAGATCTCTGTATAGATCTTTTGATGTTACTCTGAAGTATAATTACAAGCATTTCATAAGTGTCAAAGGCTTTTATTGACAATTACATTAGGTTTATGCCGTGAGTCAATATTTCCAGTGTTGATCATTCTTCTTCAAGACCTCTGCAGTTCACACAGGCAGGCTGTCAATCAACTTCTGGGCCACATCCTGACTGATGACGCAGCCCATTCTTGCATAATCAATACTTGGAGTTTGCCAGAATTTGTGTGTTTTTGTTTGTCCATGACACAGAAATGAAGATAGCATTCAAATTTTCTGCTCCAGACAAGAATCCTCAGCGTGTTGAAGGAAGAAAAAGTAATTGTACTTCAGTATCCAATAAAAATCTAAAAACACAGAAGCAGCAGACTTTATGAAAGTTAATTAATTAATTAATATTTGTGCGTTCTCAAAACCTTTGGCCCCAGCTTTATATTTTAAGGTTTTAACTCCATGAAACAGAAATAAGAGATGTGTGTGTGTGTTTCATAAGATGAAAAATTATATCCAATTTTACATAAGCTAGCGACAAAGCAAGGTAAATTAACATAAGTGTTATACTCACCTATTTTACCACGTACATAATATTATAAAGAGATAGCTGTTACAGTACATACTTTTAATATTTTTCCTGTTTATCCTTTTGTTTCCTTTTTCTCCAAACTGTGACCTTTGGCTTTTTCTTACTTCAGAGTCAAGACTAAACCATTTCCCTTCGGGTGTGTGTGGACTGAATATATATATCTATATATTATTCTTAACGATTTCGAACAGAACTAATGCAGTCTAGCAAAATCCAGCCGAGTACACGAGTCTCCTGTAAGCTGATGTAATAGTTTTCTCCCACAGGGTGACGGAGCGTGTAAGTGTAATGGTTGGAAGAGCCAAAATCCACCTCCTACTCCTCCACCTCCAACCCCACCAAGGGCTGAACAATCAAACTCTGTGAATCTGCTGGAGCCTTGCAGGAGCTGCAGCCACCCTTTAGGTAAGATACGTGCGCACAGTGCTGTAAACATGGCGTAGAACTGAATCCCGCTTGCATCTAGGCAGCGGGGCGTAAAGGAACAGACCAGATGAATGGATGTTTCTGGGTATGGTCTCTCTGTTATTGTCCAGGAGATCATGTAACGCATCTGGAGAACGTATCCGAAGATGAGATGAACAGGTTACTGGGTATAGTTCTGGATGTGGAGTATCTCTACACGTGCGTCCACAAAGAGGAGGACGCCGACACTAAGCAAGTCTACTTCTCCTTGTTTAAGGTGAATTTTATTTCTAGATGTCACATTGTTGTTTTTTAAATGCTGAAAGGGACAGAATGTCGGTTTAGATGGATGTGCTGTGTATGTGAAAGACGTCAGCGCCAGATAAACACTGAAATTTTTTTCAGCTGCTAAGAAAATCCATCCTGCACATGGGGAGGCCTGTGGTGGAGGCTTTGGAGAGCCCACCATTCGAGAAACCTAGCATCGAGCAGGTAAATGGCACAGACATATAAGCTCAATACAGTCACACTTTTTTTTACTCTGTGGTAAACATGTCCTAGAATGTATGTCATATCAGAAGTGAAAAAGGTAGTCGTAAGAGTGTGAGTATACAGTATGTGCTGCCTGTAAATACACTGTAGTGTCGGAGTGACTGTAGAGCCCTGTCATGTCGCCTTGTGTTCTAGGGGGTGAATAACTTCGTTCAGTACAAGTTCAGTCACCTCCCATCTAAAGAGCGACAGACCATTGTGGAACTGGCCAAGATGTTCCTCAACCAGATCAATTTCTGGCAGCTGGAGACGCCATCGCAGAGACGGCAGCGGGTCCCTGTTGATGACGCGGCTGACTACAAAATCAACTACACCAGGTTCTTTGGTCATTTAGGTCATTTTTATAGTTCGATTTTTCTTCATAGTAGCAGAGGTGGAAGGTAACTGAGTACATGAGCTTTGTTACTGTACTTAAGTACAGTAAACATTAAAAGTAGAGGGTATTATACTCCTTTTTATTTATATTTAATGTCAATCCTCATAGTGATAATCCTGCTTTTATAAGATCTGCACTTTTTACCCACTAAGAACAGGAATTTTACCACCTGCTAACTATTATGCGTAATTCCAAGATTTGCCTTTCCTTCGAGACTTGCATAATAACGTAACAGGTGTTTGAAATCCAAAGTGGAGCTGGTTGCAGACCGCATGTTCACAATCGAGAGAGAGAGAGAGATTTTACTATGAGGAAGGCGGTTGTTAGTTAATACAAACCCTGTAATGTTGATGCTTAAAGCTGAGTACTTTTTTACTTGTACTCAAGTTCACACGTACAGGTGCATCTCAATAAATTAGAATATCAACAAAAAGTTGATTTATTTCTTTAATTCAATTCAAAAAGTGATACTCATACGTTATATAGGCTCATTACACACAGACTGATATATATATATAAGTGTTTATTTGCTTTAATTTTGATGATTATGGCTTATAGCTAATGAAACCCCAAAATTCAGTATCTCAGAAAATGTGAATACTACTTAAGATGAATAAAAAATATTATGAATGAATTACTGCAGCAATGTGGTATGGCAAGGAGGTGATCTGTCTGTGGCCCTGCTGATCACAGTCTGGTGTTATGAAAGCCCAGGTTGCTCTGATAGTGGCATTCAGCTGTTCTGCGTTGTCGGGTCTGGTGTCTCGCATCTTCCTCATCACGGTACTCTATTGATTCTCTGTGTGGTTTAGGTTGGGTGAGTTTGCTAGCCAATCAAGCACAGGGATACCATGGTCCTTAAACCAGATATTAGTACTTTTGGCAGTGTGGTCAGGTGCCAAGTCCTGCTGTAAAATTAAATCAGCATCTCCATAAAGCTGCTCAGCAGTGGGAAGCATGAAGTGCTCTAAAACGTCCTGGTACACGGCTGCGCTGACCTTGGACCTGATAAAACAGTGTGGACCAACACCAGCAGATGACAGGGCTCCCCAAACCACCACTGACTGTGCTAACTTTACACTGGACCTCAAGCAACTTGGATTCTGTACCTCTCTTCCTCCAGACTCTGTGAACTTGATTTCCAAATTTTACTTTCACCTGAAAAGAGAACTTTGGCCCACTGAGCAACAGTCCAGTCCTTTATGTCCTTATGTAAGACACCTCTGACGTTGTCTTTGGTTCAAGAGTGACTTAACACAAGTGTGAATCTCACCCAAATTCTTGAATGGGCTTTGTTTCACAATCCATTTAAAGCTCCAATTATCCCTGCTGCTTGAGCAGCTTTTTCTACCAAACTTTTTCCTTCCATTCAACTTTCAATTAATGTCCTTGGGTACAGCACTCTGTGAACAACCAGCTTCTTTAGCAATGACCTTTTATGGCCCACTGAACCAGACTGAGAGGCCATTTAAAAGCTCAGGAAACCTTTGCAGGTGTATTGAGTTAATTAGCTGATTAGCGTGTGACACCATGAGTCACCAATATTGAACGTTTCAACACAATATTCAAATTTTCTGAGATACTGAATTTAGGGTTTTCATTAGCTGTAAGCCATGATCATAAAAATTGGAAGAAATAAACACTTGAAATACATCAGTCTGTGTGTAGTGAATCTATATATGAGTTTCACTTTTTAAAATTAAAGTACAGAAATGAATAAACTTTTCAATTATATTCTAATTTATTGAGATGCACCTGTAAATGGAAAACTTCTACTTAGTACTTTTATTACTGGAATATTTGCACTAGAGAATCTCTACCCTTAATGAAGTACAGGATTTGTGTACTTTGCCTTTGAGAGTGAGTGATTCAAGCTAGAATTTATATTCTTTTCCAGGTGCTGTTTATGGCTTTTAAAACTTTATTTTTTTTTTAACTTTTAAGACATTTCTAACCGTATCTTGAAGCCTTGTCCTCCCATGTCTGTTGTTGGTGTGCTTTATTAACTGGTTTTAAAAGAAACTTTAGCAGTAGCGTTTGCCACACTCCTAACTAAGCATCAGTGATACATTTTACCTGATGTACAGTATTTATTAACAGGTAATGCCTATGGTTGTGTACCGAAAACCAACCGGTATGTACCGGAACGAAACAGAATGCAAATTTCGGTCCCTCATTTTGGTGCCACTTAAATGCCTGAACTGTCGATTGAAATATTTGTTCTCTGGGTCTATGATGACACAATTGTAATAAGCATTAGATTAATCAACACACATGATCGCTAGTAAAATTTAAATACTGCATTCATGGGGTGTCAGAAATGATTGGAAAAATAAAGAATTTCCTTAATTAGAAAAATCTTGAGGACTTTGGAAAGCTTTGATAATACAAATCCAAAACATTGTTGCAGTAATGCTACTGTCCATTTTATTTCTTTAAATTGAAAGTTTATTAGATTAGATAAAAAAAAAATTAAAAGCACAAATCATCAAGAAATGAGACCATCCAACATGCACGTGAAACGCATCTTGCGTTACACTCGCTCTGACAGGAGCAGATGATCTACCGCTATCTTAACTTGCTAAATTAACTTTTGTTAAAATGTCTAAAACTAAACGGTCGAAAGTGTCTATATTTCACAAGAAAGGATTCCAACACCGCGACGTGCAGCAAATATTTTATAGCCGTTGCGTGTAAAGGGGGAAACACGTCAAATCTAATGAAACATTTGAGGGCACACGGAATAAAGTTAAAAGCAGACAGAGGGACGCGCCGTGTTTGACAGCTTAAGGACAACAGTTGGCACTATAGGTGTGGTTGACCCCAGCCCCAGTCATACCAAGCGTAACAAAAGGTTCACTGATTATGATGACGTCAGCAGCCTTTCCGCAGGTTAGCAGTAGGCTAATGTAACGTTAATTGCAAAACGCAAATCTTGCATTCATGCTAACAAATGGTCAAACGATTTGTAAAATACTAATGTAACATGGATTCTACCGATTTGGCACCGGTATCGAAAGAAACCCAAACGATACCCAACCCTAGTAATGCCTCACTGTTGTTACAGGTGGCTGTGCTACTGTAACGTGCCGCAGTTCTGCGACAGTCTCCTGCGTTACGAGGCTACGCAGATCTTCGGCCGCACTCTGCTGCGTTCCGTCTTCACCATCATGAGGAAACAGCTGCTGGAGCAGGCCAGGCAGGAGAAAGACAAACTTCCTCCTGAGAAACGAACACTCATCCTCACACACTTTCCCAAGTAAGGACGTGCCTGACCACGTGTACCATCTTCACACAACTTTGAAAGTGTATGCTGATATTATTGTGTGTGTCTGTGTGTGTTTAGGTTCCTGTCTATGTTGGAGGAGGAGGTGTACAGCCCCAATTCTCCTATCTGGAATGAAGACTCAATGGGTGGTACATCAGGTGGACATGTCCCTAGAGGTAAATTAATTTAAAAAATAATGTCCTAGGAATGTATGAAGAGGCTCCTGAGTGGCCTGAAAGAAAATTGTTCGCTCTGTCATTTGATAGTCCAAAGGAGCAAAATTGGCATTGCTATCAGCGAGGGAGCTGCAGTGATTGCTCTCTCTCTCCCACATCCATCACGCTGGACATGATGAACAGCTCTTTTCTCTGAGTTTATTACGCCATCCCGTGTTTATTTTTAGCATTTCCCCAATTCTGTGTGAACTCAAGATCTCAGGAGATTAGCAGGCTTTGAAATACGCCAGCCAGCCCCTCAAGCACCAGCAACCATTTGTGTGTGTCTGTATAGTACACATATACACCAATCAGCCATAATATTATAACCAACCGCTTAATATTGAGTAGGTCCTCCTTTTTTGTCACTGAAGCAGCTCTGGCCGATCTAGTCCTACACTCCAGTAGGTCTCTGAAGGTGTCTGTGTGTGGTATCTGGCACCAAGTCGTCAATATCAGATCCTTTAGGTCCTGTAAGTTGTAAGGCGCAATCAGATTTCTTTTTCCATCACATCCCACAGATTTGGAGTGAGCTCTGGCAGCTAAGGCTCTAGGTTGTTGGTTTGGGGTTCAGAGGATTCGGGTTCGAGCCCCTGCCATTGGTGGGTTGTTGCTACTGCATGCAGTGCCAGTCACAACCCCGGATAAAAATGGGAGGGTTGTGTCAGGACGGGCATCCGGCGTATGAAACCTGAGCCAAGTTGTTGTGCGGATTGATGGTTCTCTGTGGCGACCCCTTGACCCATCAAGCAGCCGAAAGATGGCGAACAACAACATTCCTCAGATGCTCGATTGGATCGAGACCTGGAGAATTTGGAGGCTGAGTCAATACCTCATACTCTTGATCATGTTCTTCAAACCGTTCCTGAACAATGTTGCAGTATGTCAGGGCGCATTATCCTGCGGAAAGAGGTCACTGCCATCAGGGGACACCATTTACATGAAGGGTCTGTACCAATGTTTAAAAGTAACACCCACATGAATGGCAGGACCCAAAGTCATCCCAGATCATCACACTGCCTATGTTGGCTTACCTTCTTCCCATAGTGCATCCTGGTGTCATCTCTTTCCTATGTAAGCAAAGCACCTTCCTCCATTGCTCCGTGGTTCGGTTCTGTCACTCAAAAACCCAGTGTAGGAGCTTTTGGTGGTGGACACAGCATGGGTCAGCATGGGCACCGTGACCGGTCTGCAGCTATGCAGCTCCATACACAACAAACTGCAATGCATTATGGGTGACTTTTATCTTTCAGAACAAACATTCACTTTTTCAGCTGTTAAGAATTATAGTAGCTCTTCGCTGTCATCAGTTCATTGGTTTTCCTGCCAGTAGTCCGAGGACGCCCCACAAGGAGCTGGAGTTTTGGAGTTGCTCTGACCCAGTCACCTAAATATCACGATTTGGCCCTTGTCAAATCCAGGTTGCTCCAATCCTTACACTTGCCCATTTTTTCTGTTTTCAACACATCAACTTCAGGGACAAAATGTTCACCTGCTGCTTAATATGTCCCACGCATTTCTGGGTGCCATTGTAACGAGATAATCAGTGTTATTCACGTCACCTGTCAGTGCTCATAATCTCATGGCTGATTTCAGTATACAGTATATAACTGAAAAGCTCTTGGTCATGTACAGTAGAACCTCGGATTGCGAGTAACGCGGTGTGCCCCACACACACCAACACACACACACACACCACACACACCACACACACACACACACACACACACACACACACACACACACACACACAGACATTCTCTGCTCTACACAGAAACTCTGCTCTGTCACGATTCTTTTCAAAGGTAAAGTGCAGGTTAATTTTTTTTTTACTTTACAGCAGTGATTCCGTTAGTATGCGTGTGTATGCGAGTGTCATTAGCGATGTTCCTTGCTTATTTTTCCGATAAAACAGTCTTTCTGTTAATGTGTGTGTGCACGCACATTACACACACACACAGCGCATAAATGGAAGCACTTATCTGTCGGGATTTATTTAGACTTTTTTAAAGGTGAAGTGCAGGTTAATTTGTTTATTTTTACTTTATATATTGTATTAATTATTTTTATGTACTTAATTTTTGGGCTGTGAAACGAATAATTTGAGTTTTCATTATTTCTTATGGGAAAATTCGATTTGGTTTACAATTATTTTGGAATATGAGCCCACTTCCAGAACAAATTATGCTTGTAATCCAAGGTTTCACTGTATATGGATTAGTTTATACACTGCACTGCGGACACAGATTTGTCAGTTTAAACAAACCTGAGTGTTTTAAATATTATAAAATATTTATATATGGTGAGATTATCTTTTTATTTTTACATTTTTTTTGCCAGTTCTCCCGGTCCTGTTCCTCATGTCTTTCTTTCTGATTGGTGTAGTTATCAGTGCGCCCCAGGTGGCCAGGCAACTCTACTGCACCACTGCGTCCTCTCCGGCGGGTCTGACCGGAGCAGGCAGTGTGAGTCCCGCACGCAAACCTGCACCAGCTCTGGATCCTAGCCCAGGTACAGTGTTAGTCAGCTGACACAAAATTAATGCTCAAGCTTTTAACAGTTATGTTTGTTTGTTTTTTATTGTGAGACAGACTATTAATAATTACGCCAATATATTTTAGAAATCGTATTTTCATTAAATGAATTAAGGTAAATAAGTCGTCATAAATATGACATGAAGGTATAGCACTTCCACTTGCTGTCATAAACACCCCAGTATTTCAACATCTTTCATGGGTTTATTTGTAAATATTATTTATAATGATCACAATAAGGATATTGATGGATTGTGATAACAAATATTACTATTACTGTTTATTACCATGAAATATGAAGAAAGTCTGGTTTAGCCGCTATGTTTTTGCACTGACTCAGATATCTGTGTGTGTGCCTGTGTGAAGGTGGAGAGAAGCGAAAGTCCTCTGAACCACTGTCCCATGACGACACTAAGAAAGCACGTGTCATGGGTGACATTCCCATGGAGCTGGTTAATGAGGTCATGTCCACCATCACAGACCCTGCTGCCATGTTCGGACCAGAGGTACCTAGCCTGTGGGTTTTGTCCCATATGCGTTTGCTGTGAAGAAAGTTGGAGAGAAACAAACTGCGAATTGTTTCTTTTGTTGAAGACGGATTAACTAAATGACTAAAGATTTAAGAAACGAGCTTAAACATCAATCAGTTTTTACCCACTTGTCACTTTCCTTTCTCCTGTCCCTCAGACCAACCTTCTCTCAGCTCACTCTGCACGAGATGAGGCCGCGCGGTTGGAGGAGCGACGAGGCGTGATAGAGTTTCATGTCATTGGTAACTCCCTCAACCAGAAACCTAACAAGAAGATTCTGATGTGGCTGGTGGGCCTTCAGAATGTTTTCTCTCACCAGCTGCCCCGAATGCCCAAAGAGTACATCACGCGCCTCGTCTTTGACCCGTAGGTGTCAAAAACATGGCATGTTATCACTAAGACGGCTAATAATAATGGGTCACGTTATACTGTACTGTGCAAAAGTCTTGATCCCCCACTCATTTCTTCATATTGAATTAAATTAAATGATGTAGATTAAATAAAAGAAATGGTAAATATGTTTTAACGTGACAGGCTGCAAAGTCCCTAAAGATATACAGGGTGGGCCATTTATATGGATACACCTTAATAAAATGGGAATGGTTGGTGATATTAACGTCCTGTTTGTGGCACATTAGTATATGTGAGGGGGCAAACTTTTCAAGATGGGTGGTGACCATGGTGGCCATTTGGAAGTCGGCCATTTTGGATCCAACTTTTGTTTTTTCAATAGAAAGAGGGTGATGTGACACATCAAACCTATTGGGAATTTCACAAGAAAAACAATGTTGTGTTTGGTTTTAACGTAACTTTATTCTTTCACGAGTTATTTACAAGTTTCTGACCACTTATAAAATGTGTTCAATGTGCTGCCCATTGTGATGGATTGTCAATGCAACCCTCTTCTCCCACTCTTCACACACTGATAGCAACACCGCAGGAGAAATGCCAGCACAGGCTTCCAGTATCCGTAGTTTCAGGTGCTGCACATCTCGTATSTTCACACCATAGACAATTGCCTTCAGATGAACCCAAAGATAAAAGTCTAAGGGGGTCAGATCGGGAGACCATGGGGGCCATTCAACTGGCCCACGACGACCCATCCACTTTTCAGGATACTGTTCATCTAGGAATGCTCGGACCTGACACCCATAATGTGGTGGTGCACCATCTTGCTGGAAAAACTGGAAAAAAGAGGGAAACACATCATCATGTAGCAATTTCAAATATCCAGTGGCCTTGAGGTTTCCATTGATGAAGAATGGCCCCACTATCTTTGTACCCCGTATACCACACCATACCATCACTTTTTTTGTTCCAACAGTCTTGAAGGGATCTATCCAATGTGGGTTAGTGTCAGACCAATAGCGGTGGTTTTGTTTGTTAACTTCACCATTCACATAAAAGTTTGCCTCATCACTGAACAAGATCTTCTGCGTGAACTGAGGGTCCTGTTTCAGTTTTTGTTTTGTCCATTCTGCAAATTGTGTGCGCCGATCTGGGTCATCCTCGTTGAGATGCTGCAGTAGCTGGAGTTTGTAAGTGTGTCATTTGTGAGTAGCTAATATCCGCCGAAAGGATGTTCGACTAACGCCACTCTCCAGTGACATGCGGCGAGTGCTACGCTGTGGGCTCTTGCTGAATGAAGCTAGGACAGCCACTGATGTTTGTTCATTAGTGACAGTTTTCATGCGTCCACATTTTGGCAAATCCAACACTGAACCAGTTTCACGAAACTTAGCAAGCAGTTTGCTAACTGTAGCATGGGAGATGGGTGGTCTCGTAGGGTGTCTTGCATTGAAATCTGCTGCAATGACCCGGTTACTGCGTTCACCAGATATCAACACAATTTCGATCCGCTCATCACGTGTTAACCTCTTCGACATGTCAATGGCTGTGAACAAAGAGAAACTTGTAAATAACTCATGAAAGAATAACGTTACGTTAAAACCAAGCACACCATTGTTTTTCTTGTGAAATTTCCAATAAGTTTGATGTGTCACATGACCCTCTTCCTATTGAAAAAACAAAAGTTGGATCCAAGATGGCCGACTTCCAAATGGCCACCATGGTCACCACCCATCTTGAAAAGTTTGCCCCCTCACATATACTAATGTGCCACAAACAGGACGTTAATATCACCAACCATTCCCATTTTATTAAGGTGTATTCATATAAATGGCGCACCCTGTACTTTAAAAAACTGGTTGTTATGTAACAGCCTCAGCAGTGACCTCATTTCCTCTCTCGTCTGTTCCAACCACTCAGCATTCAGCATCAGCAGTATACTATGATAACCGGCCTGATCATCTGTTATCATCTGTACCTGTTTCTGGTTCATGCCTTAGGTTAGATGTTTTTTACTGCTTGAATGATTCATAGGTTACTGTGTGGGTTAACAAACAAAAACAATCCTCTGAAACTGCTCGGGTACAGGGACAGGACTGGAGAGGAAAAAAAGGTCTTTCAGGAAATCTGGAGAACTATTCTTCATGACTTCCATGAAAAAAACAAGAAGGTTTGGCTCGTTGGAGGAAAAATATGAAGAAATGAAAGGGGTCAAGACTTATGAACAGTACTTTAGATTAAATGTTTCAGTAACAAAACTAAGATAAAATACAAGGTAATGTAGGAATAAACTAGGAAATGTATTTGTGATCTGCATTCTAACCCTACAGACATGTTAATGGTATGCACACTGTATAGCCAAATATATATCACACTCCAATATTTGTGCTTCTTCTCCAAGCACACAGTTGTACAGAATGTCTGTGTGCTGTAGTGTTTCATGTTTCCCTTCAGTAGAACGTAAAGGAACTGACCCTTAGCCCAAACCAACGCCCCTGTGAAACCCATAAAGCGAGCTCCAAAAAGACAATGTGTGTTATGAGCGTGTTGAAGTGGAAGAACTCAAGTGTTCTGACTGATCACAACCCCACTGATCCATCACCTTTGGGATAAACTGGACCTGGAGCCTCCTTGACATCCCGACACCAGCGCTTCAGCTCACGAATACTTATGTGGAATGTGTGAATGAAGATCCACACAGCCATGCACCATCATCTAGTGGAAGATATAGCCTTCTCTGAAGAATGGAGCGCACTATAGTAGCAAACACTGGGGAATGAATCAGGAATGAGATGTTCAACATGGACATATGCATGGAGATCAGGATGTACAGACGTTTGGAAAAATCGTGCAAAAAAAAGTACTTGTGTTGAGACTTGCTTTTCTTACTTTATCTTGGCAGCACAGTTCTTATATGATCCTAAGCTGTGTTGTGAAATGTGAAATACATAATTACACATTTTATTTAATTACTATCACAAACTCATATATACGTACAATACACAGTAAAAAAAATCTCATTTATTTTAAACTAAGCAAATAGGTAAGAGCCGTCCCTTAGATAATTACTGCAGTAATTAATGTGGTTCAGCTGGAAACAAGTTATTTATCTCTAACTGATGCAGTAGCCTCTCATTCCTCAAACAACCATGTCAGGAGACAGGTCCTGTGGTTGTGCCAAAGATGTTGCTCTGTTTCAGAAGGGTCAAATTATTGTTCTACTTAAGCAAAGAAATCAACCAGGGAGATTGATGAAACTACCAAAACTGGGTTTTGTAAGTACTGTAAGCGCCGAACCATGATTTTCAAGAAAGAAATCTTCAATTCAATTCAATTTTATTTGTATAGCGCTTTTAACAATCGACATTGTCGCAAAGCACCTTTACACAACCGAAAGAATTATACAAGTTTGTATGAGAAGTGAACATGTATGAATCAAAATTCCCTGATGAGCAATTCGAGGACGATGGTGACAGTGGCAAGGAAAAACTCCCTGAGATGGTAATAGGGAGTTAATTATGATAAAGACATAAATGTGTCTTTATCTTTCGGCTGTTCCCTTTCAGGAGTCGCCAAAGCGAATCATCTGCCTCCACCTTACTCTATCCTCTGCATCCTCTTCTCCCACACCAACTAACATTTTGTCCTTTCTTACTACATCCATAAATCTCCTCGTTGGTCTTCCTTTAGCAGTTCCAACCTCAGCATCCTTCTACAATCTCTCCTCTGAACACGTCCAAACCACCTCAATCGGTCCTCTCTGACTCCCAAACATCTAACATGGGTTGTCCCTCTGATGGAATCCTTCTTGATCCTCACCACTCAGGACAGTCTCACCACTGTTCTGAACAACTTTGCTTTCATTCTCGCTGATACTTTTTTATCACACAACACACCTGACACTTTTCTCCACCTGTTCCAACCTGCCTGCACACGCCTCTTCACCTCCTTCCAACAAATGGGGTGAGAAAAATATCTGAATGAGATCACTTAAATGGTTAGTGAAATTAAGTCATAAAAAAACAACAGTAGAACTCACAGCTGTGTTTAGCAGTGACAGCATTTCCACACACACACAATGTAAAGAAAACTCAATAGATTGGGACCAAATAACTGTGTAAGAACAGAAACGTAAAGAATGGAAGGTTGAACATTGGAAAAGATCATTTACCCTGTTCCAGTTCATCAGGGTAAGAAGAGAGGCGCACTGTAGGGTCGGTGTTCTGATCTGGGGTTCCTTCAGTTGGTCAGGTCTAAGCTCATCAACGTTATGTTGCCAAAAATGAGGTCAGTTAACGACCTGAATGCACTGAAAGACCAGGGTTTATCCATCAATGTTTTTTTTTCTTCCTTGATGGCATATTCCAAGATGACAGTGTCAAGATTCATCGACTGTGTAACAGTGGGAGTTTAGGATTGATTTATGCTCGGTCTAACTTTCCCATCATCAATACAAGATCTCCGAGAGACGTTACTGCAACTCTGGATGGAAATAAATATTGTAACACAAGATTATCAAAATAAACCCACAGCCATAATCAAAGAAAAAGGCGGTCCAGTGGATGGTGTGACTTGCGTCTTGTGGCCGACCAACATACATACTGTACATAAAATTTAGCAATGGTCTAAGGTATTAAAACGTTGGGTTGCACCTATTCAACCTCAGATGTCATAATGCTTCATTATTATGCTTCATTATTCTGAGTAGGTTTTCTCTGAAATTAAAGTTAAATAAGTTAATAGTTACCAACATATCAGTTATCAACTTGATAAAGAGGTCATAACTCTAATCAGAGAGCACAGACGCATGATTTATAGTTTCTGCCTGAGCTGATGAACTTCCTCTGCACGCAGAAAACACAAGACACTGTCTCTGATCAAAGACGGCCGCGTGATAGGTGGGATCTGCTTCCGGATGTTTCCATCTCAGGGCTTCACGGAAATAGTGTTTTGTGCTGTAACGTCTAACGAGCAGGTCAAGGTGAGAAGAACTTGATGTAGATTTGTTTCTGCATGTCTGCAGTTTAAAAGCACTGGGTTTGACGTGCGTCTTCGCTTTGTCTCAGGGTTACGGGACACACCTGATGAACCACCTAAAAGAGTATCACATCAAACACGAGATCCTCAACTTCCTCACGTATGCTGACGAGTACGCTATCGGCTACTTCAAAAAGCAGGTGAGCGAGTTTTCTGTGGTGATCTGTTTCAGAAACCGCGCCTGAATTCATGACCAGCATGAGCACCAACACTCTTAAACCCATAACGCAAACAGTGAAGGATAGAATGATGGACAGAGTCCTGGTGTCTGAGCTGCTACTTCTGGTCGATTAAGAAGCACACTGCATGCTCCATTCAATTCGTTCCAATGAATATATAACATGTTATAACACAGTGTAAGCCAGAAGGGCAAAACTGCATGTTTTTTTTAGAGACGTACTTTATTTAGTGAAACCCTCACAATAACTGCACATGTGGCCGTGCAACCGTGCGAACCATCACCTTTGCTTGCTGTATCTATTCTGTCAAAAAGATCAGTATTTGGGCATGGGTGAGCCTTGGGTGCCCATGATTCCATAATCATGTGACCAGTTTACTGGTAACTGATAGTTAATGTGTTAATGCTGTATATATACAGTATATGTTTATTTTTGAGTCTTTTCCCATGAATAAATCCTGGAGCAATAATAGAAACAAACCTCCTACAACAGGCCGACTTAAGAAAGCCTAATGACCCATTTAATGACTCGTTCCTCTCTTTCCATTTTAGGGATTCTCCAAAGACATAAAGGTCCCCAAAGCCAAGTACGTGGGCTACATTAAAGACTATGAAGGAGCTACACTCATGGGCTGTGAACTCAACCCCAGCATACCGTATACAGAGTTCTCTGTCATCATTAAGAAACAGAAAGAGGTGTGTGTGTGTGTGTGTGTGTGTGTGTATGAGCACTGACCTTATGCTTCAATATGGGTAGCAGTGTTGTTCGGCTGTGATCTTTTTCAGTCAGCTTCCTTCAGTTCAGGTTTTTATTTATTAAAATAAATAAAATGATCAGAAATTACCCTGTTGATTACAAGCTCCTATTTGTACAGTTATGTTTTTTTGTTTTTACTAAAGTAAGGAAATTATCACTGTGATGGCTCGTGTAGCAAGGAATCACAATACTGATCTTCTTATGTTTTTTCTTTATCGTATTTATTATTATTATTATTATTATTATTTATGAATTTCTTATGCTACTCTTGAGCCCTTTTGATGTATCACTCCTTCCGATCATATGTAGAGCTGATATACGAGGATTAACTATGGATCTGTCATGTTTGTCATTGCAGTTCTTCCATCCCTCTCTTTTTTCCTTTTTTGATTTTTTCAGTTTTTTCATTTCAACCACGAGTTTTTCACAAATGCTGAATGAAAGATTATGTAGCACTTCATGCTCTCTACATTTGTCAGTTGTCAGTCATATTACCGTAATACATGTGAAACAGTGGTTAGCATTGCTGCCTTCTGAACAGGTGATCCGGGTTTGACTGCCAACCAATGCAGAAGAGGAAATCACCTACAGCGTCCTTTGCTGCGGTTAAGCAGACACACTTCGCCCTTATATTTTGGAAAACGCAACTCTTGTGTTTATTCTTATTATCCGATATCACATACTCGAGGATGAGTTTGGTTTCTCTCAAGGTTTTTTCCGTATGTTGTGACAGACAGGTTTTAAACACCACTTTACCATTAATTTGCTCATTATAGATGAATTTGCGACTTAAAAAGTTATATCCAGAATTTTCTTTTCAGTGAAGCTGATTTGTGAGTGTTTGTGTGTTAAAAGCGAATACAGATCAAATTGAATTGAAGCAGGGTCGTCATATTTCACATACTCACATGCAATGCAGGTACCTGTTTAATGCAAATCATAAATGTGCACCAGTCCAAACAGTTTCGCCAGGAAAGAATGAGAAGTAGAAGACACAGGTCGTCCCCAGCTTACGAATGGGTTTACTTCTGGGAGCACGTTCATAAGTCGGATTTGTTTGTAAGTCCAACAAAGTGAGTCTTAAATGACACGAATATACAATGACACGAATATACAATGTAAAGCATACACCATACCATATACATACTAATCCACTCAACTAAATCTCTTTCCCTTTTCCCCCACACTGCCTCATATGGCCAAAAACCATAACCGCGCCTAAGGAGTACTTAATCTCACAAAAAGTTTTTCTTTCCAGTTGTAGTTGGGCTTGGAGTTATGGCTGTCTTTTAAGTGTTCATGAAAATCTTAAAATCATGAAAAAAACCCAGACCGTTTCACCTGTTAGTATTTTTATTTGTTGACAATAAATAATGTGTCCATCTGACATGTTTGCTGGAATAAAACGCACTACAGTGCTGCTTCTGCCCTTACATGCCCTGCTTTTGTTCCTCTCTTTTTACCTAACAGATCATTAAGAAGCTGATCGAGAGGAAGCAGGCACAGATACGCAAGGTGTATCCTGGTCTATCCTGTTTTAAGGAGGGTGTTCGCCAGATTCCCATCGAGAGCATTCCAGGCATACGTATGTCATACCTCTGTTACGGGGTGTAAATCTAGTGTGTGCACTTCATTGTGCTGGTTTGATGAAGTTTTTATTTCTTCGTAGGCGAGACGGGCTGGAAACCTTTGGGGAAAAGGTAAGAGTCGAACAAGTTTCTTCAAAAGACACCTTTATAAAAACCATAAAATCTCCTTTCCAATGTTCGAATGCAAAAAATCACTGATGAATATACAGCTGAAGTGAGACAGGATCAATAGGCAGCGTCCTACTTTACTAATATTCACCCTAATATAATAAATACATGGTTTTTAAATTTCATATAAATTTTTTAACAGTAATTTAAAAAATATTTTATAATTTATAGGTACAAAAATAAAGTACAAGAATTTTAAAATCAGCGCAGAAATTTCTGGGAAGATGTCACTAAATCACAAAAAAAGCTTATTGTGAAAACAAAAAAAGTCTCATCTTGTGAATACGAGGTTCAAATCAACCCGGGCTTAAGATTAAACTTTAGCCTCAATAAAACATTTGCGTGGTGCAAACGTTTTAAAGAAGGCTGTATGTGCAGTCGTTCCCTTGAACATTTCAGTGGAATGTCTGGTCCCTGAAAATCAACAGATAACTCGTCACCAATTTGCGGAAGAGAAGCTGAAGTCTGTGGGAACTGTCCACTTGCACGTTACAGGAACTCGACTGGGAGTTATCGCCACATGTCGCGTACAGTCCTGACCCCGCTCCAAGCCATTTCCACATATTTGGGCCATTAAAGGAGTTCCTGGGAGGCTGGCGTTTCAGACATAAGTATGGCGTCGACATACTGAGAAAAAATTCTACCTTGATGGTATCCAAGCACTCCTGAATTATAAGGATAAGTGCATTAGTGTAGCAGGGGATTATATAGAGACATAAAGGGAGGTTTTACTTTCAGAACTGTGTTCATCCCTCGCAGGTTTTAAACCCTAGAAAACCTGATCTCAGGAGGCACGGCGACATCTGGTGGTTTTCAGAAAAGACAAGAGCTGTTCATTGAAGCGCCTTCAATACTCCTTGACTAGTTTACATCACTTACATGACTGAAAATGTTCAACACCCTTCACTTTTTGTGCACTTCATTTGATTATTATTTAATTGTTTTTGGGTTTAATGTACGTTTTGGCCATAAAACTGATTACAACAATCCATAGTACTTACAAAAGGAAAGCAAAATTCACAGTCAAAGTCAGACCAAAACCTAAGCCATGATGTCCAAGGAGCTCTGTAGACCTTCAGGACCTGTGTCTAGATGTCCTCTGCAGCAGATATGTGACCACATTGTATCACCACATCCGCAAGTTTTTGCAAGTTTATGTGAAGATTTCTGAGGGATCTGTTTGTTTGTTGGTGTTTTTTTGTTGCAGCAAAGAAGTAAAAGATCCAGATCAGCTGTGTAGCACCTTAAAAACCATTCTACAACAAGTCAAGGTGACACACACGCCTCGCATGTTAACCATTTCCTAGTAATCTGTGCCAGTTTTATTCATTGTGTGTGTGTGTGTGTGTGTGTGTGTGTGTGTGGGTGTGTGTGTACTTCTTTCCTTCAGTCCCACCAGAACGCTTGGCCCTTTATGGAACCTGTGAAGAAGAATGACGCACCTGGGTATTATCAAGTCATTCGCTTTCCAATGGGTAGGAATGCTTTCAACAAAACACTGTTCATTATTAGTGACAAAACAGTTTTTACACATAGCACTCCAGGATTCCCTTCCCTCACTCGCTCTGGCTTTGATTAAATTTAGTTTTGAGCTAGGTTAATTCAAACACAAATAGCCTCAAGCGAAACATGGCATATAAATTTAATGGGTTTCCATCATGACCCTTTTCTTTACTGTTGTGCAGACTTGAAGACGATGAGTGAGCGCCTGAAGAGCCGCTACTACACCACGAGGAAGCTGTTCATGGCAGACATGCAGCGAATCTTCACTAACTGTCGAGAGTACAACCCTCCTGAGAGCGAGTACTACAAGTGCGCTAACCTACTGGAGAAGTACTTCTACATTAAAATTAAAGAGGCTGGCCTTATCGACAAGTAGAACAGACCAAGGGACTCGTCCTCAATTTATTTTATTTTTTTATTCGTTTTTGCACTTTTTTTCTGTCCAGTGGCACTCGTGAGACTTTGTTGGCATAAACTCTTTGCAACAGGAACTGTTTTACAGATCGAAAACCTGTTTCCATAAAATTGTTTGTAGCACAAAAACTGTACCTGAGCAGAGCTTCAAGGCTCTCTGGTAGTGTAGATGATCGTGTGTATGTGCGAGTGTAATCTGCGCAAGGACGTCTCCTGCATCTTCAACGTTACCCCTGCCAAAAACATAACATTTTACATGTTTTGACTGAGAAGCTGTGTATGTAAATCAACTTTAAATAATAGCTGTATATTTTATATGGTAGCAAGTTTGGCCTCTTGTAGATGAACATACTTTATACGTCATGCAAGTGACATCACTCAGAAAAGCCACATTCTTCTGCTACAATTTCTGTGTAAAAAAATCTTCTGCACTTATTTAAAAAAATTGTGATAAACACAAGCATTTTTAAAACGAAGGTAAGAAAACGTGTGAGGGGTTGTTGGCTTTGGATAGTCTTACTTTGTTTGGTTTTAACTTCTATATATAAGTGATGGGGGGTGGGGCGGGGGGGAGGCAGACACACAACCCTGTAGTTAAAGGCAACAACAAAAGAAAATGTGCAATAACTCGTAGATTTGTTTTGTAAAATATTTGTACTTTTAAATATTTAGGAAGAGACTTTGTACTATTTCATTTTATAGGGTTATTAAAAATGTAGATCTAACAAACCTCTGGGAAACATTTGACCTTGAACTTGTGACCTTCTAGTCATTAGTATAGAGCATACAGGTAAAGTCACCTGTGAGTAACGCAGTCGACTCCCCCATTTACCCCAGGCTGATAAAAATTTAAAACTTGCAGTGAACTTTAAAAAAGCACTTGGTTGTAACTGAAAATGTGAACATTGACAAAGTGGACAAAGTAATAACAGCACATGACCTCTTTAACTGCTTACCAAGAGTGAAACAGTGAAATCTTCAAAAAGAAATTAATAATAAATAAAGGATTTGACTGTTTGTGGTTATTTTATCTCATCTCTATTTAATTTGGATTTGGTAATCCTGAAAGGTTTGCATCTGGATCAGATTGATCCAATCAAAAATTGTTTTGAGCATCCAGCACAAAAAAAAAACTGGGTTACCTGATCCTGAATAGCAAAGTGTGGGATTCCCAAATCTATAGTAGTTTAAACTTTTTAAATGACTGGGCCCATGTGATGAGAACTGGAACCAGACGTAAGGCATCAGGTATACCTTTTGGCATACATGGCAGCACCAACACTTTGCTCGGCTAAAATAAGGAACCGTTTATGGGGCAGGACTATCATGACCATATAAAGGTTTTGACTACCATCTTTATAAAAAGATGGTTTGATCCCAAAGTAGGCAAATCCAGAAGAACTGCAAAACCATTGTTGTTGTGCTGAACAGTGTGAACCAAGGGGTCAGGAACATCAAGAGTGTAGCAAGAGAGAAGGGGTGAGGGAGAACTCCTCAATGAATCTCTCATTATATGTTGTGTAGTATGTATATACAGTATATATACACACGTGGACAAAAGTGTTGGTACCCTTCGGTCAATGAAAGAAAAACTCACAATGGTCACAGAAATAACTTTAATCTGACAAAAGTAATAATAAATAAGAATTCTATGAATGTTAACCAATGAAAGTCAGACATTGCTTTTCAACCATGCTTCAACAGAATTATAAAAAAAAAAAAAGAACTCATGGAACAGGCCTGGACAAAAATGATGGTACCCCTAACTTAATAGTTTGTTGCACAACCTTTTGAGGCAATCACTGCAATCAAACGATTCCTGTAACTGTCAATGAGACTTCTGCACCTCTCTGCAGGTATTTTGGCCTCCTCACTCCTCATGAGCAAGCTGCTCCAGTTCAGTTTCTTCCAAAGATGCTCAATAGGATTAGAATAGTCCAATGTTTTCCTCTTAGCCATTCTTGTGTGTTTTTAGCTGTGTGTTTTGGGTCATTGTCCTGTTGCGAGACCCATGACCTGCGACTGAGACCCAGCTTTCTGACACTGGCCAGCACATTTCTCTCTAGAATCCCTTGATAGTCTTGAGATTTCATTGTACCCTGCACAGATTCAAGACACCCTGTGCCAGATGCAGCAAAGCAGCCCCAGAACATAACAGAGCCTCCTCCATGTTTCACAGTAGGGACAGTGTTCTTTTCTTCATATGCTTCATTTTTCCATCTGTGAACATAGAGCTGATGTGCCTTGGCAAAAAGTTCCATTTGTGTCTCATCTGTCCATAGGACATTCTCCCAGAAGCTTTGTGGCTTGTCAACATGTAGTTTGGCATATTCCAGTCTGGCTTTTTTATGATTTGTTTTCAACAATGTTGTCCTCCTTGGACGTCTCCCATGTAGTCCACTTTGGCTCAAACAACGACGGATGGTGCGATCTGACACTGATGTTCCTTGAGCATGAAGTTCACCTTGGATCTCTTTAGAAGTCTTTCTGGGCTCTTTTGTTACCATTGGGATTATCCGTCTCTTTGATTTGTCATGAATTTTCCTCCTGCGTCCACGTCCAGGGAGGTTGGCTACAGTCCCATGGATCTTAAATTTGTGAATAATATGTGCAACTGTAGTCACAGGAACATCTAGCTGCTTGGAAATGGTCTTATAGCCTTTACCTTTAACATGCTTGTCTATAATTTTCTTTCGAATCTCCTGAGACAACTCTTTCCTTCGCTTCCTCTGGTCCATGTTGAGTGTGGTACATACCATGTCACCAAACAACACAGTGACTACCTGGAGCCCTATATATAGGCCCACTGACTGATTACAAGATTGTAGACACCTGTGATGCTAATTAGTGGACACACCTTGAATTAACATGTCCCTTTGGTCACATTATTTTCAGTATTTTCTAGGGGTACCATCATTTTTGTCCAGGCCTGTTCCATGAGTTAATTTTTTTAAATAATTCTGTTGAAGCATGGTTGAAAAGCAGTGTCTGACTTTCATTGGTTAACATTCATAGAATTTTTTTTTAATTATTACTTTTGTCAGATTAAAGTTATTTCTGTGACCATTGTGAGTTTTTCTTTCATTGACCGAAGGGTACCAACAATTTTGACCACGTGTGTATATAAAAGTCTTCATTATATGTAGTACCAACAAATAGCCAGCAGCTTTTGATTGAAGCAAACGTGGCAGATCATAAAATACCTACAGTTTACTCAGGTTCCAAATTTCTAGCAAGGACTCTCGCATTCTGAACTAACCTAGTGGAACATCCAAATGTATATGTATCCAAATACATATACAGTGGAACCTTGGATTGCGAGTAATGCGGTTTGTGAATGTTCTGCAAAACGAGCAAAAAATTTGAATACATTTTGACAAAATGAGCAAGCTTCTTGTTTTGTCGCCGAGCATCACGTGATCACAACTGAGCCTGTTTTTTTTTCTCACACACTGCGGAATTGTGGGTAATCATCTCTCCTGCTGGGTCTTAGTGCGTGTCTCTCACTGGTATAATCAACATTGATGCACGTGTGTACTGTTTGCTGTGACCACGTGTGCGCGTGTAAAACATACTTTATGTATTTGTATACGTGTGTAAGTCATTCCCCACAGTAGGCCTACTCTGTAAGACAAGAGTGGGGAGGGAGTCATTGTTCCTCTCGTATTAGCTTCACACGCACACACAGCGCATCAGCAGACAAACGTACATACACTGTGTGTGGGCCGACAAACAAACACACACACACACACACACACACACACACAGCACATGCGCTTATCTGTTGGGATTTATTTTTACTTTTTTCAAAGGTTAAGATTGCATGATAATTTGTTTTATTTTTACTTTAGACTTATTTATTTTTACTTTAGTACTTTATATGAAAACTCAAATTGTTTGTTCCACAACCCACTCCCCCATATATATATATATATATATATATATATATTTATGTTTTTTGGGGGGAGGGGAGGGGGAGTGTATTGTGGAACGAACAATTTGAGTTTTCATCATTTCTTATGGAGGAAATTGATTTACAAGTGGTTTGATATACTTAATCTTTGCATTAATTTTTAAATATTACTGATATTCTAAAACATACCAAATTGTTTATTTATGATCCACCACATCTCCTCCAATAAAATGTAGACTATTTGTTGGTATCACAACTTGTACAGCAAGGGGCAGCACTTCCTTTCAAAGCTCCACGCTTGTGAAACAGATTTCTAATTAAGGTTTGGGGCTGTGTTCAAGTTGATCCTTTTGTATATACTTAAGCTTTTTGTGAATTTTTTTTTTTTTTTTTAGGTAAAAGAGCAGTCCTAGGGACTCGCCGGCAATCCTGATAAAGTAGTAGGTTTGTGTGCAGTCTTCCCCCAATTTTTATGACTCCGGTATGTTGAGAATGAAATGACTTGTCCCAGGGAGGCCTCATGCCAGCTTTTCATTCTGGTGCTCCATTTTTATTATGCTCTCATAGCTAGTCCTACCAGAGCATTCTGCACAATAGAAGCTTTCTTTTATCACTACCATACCTAATATTCAGGTCCTTCACTTCACCCCACCTATCCTGAGACTAGTGATCCATCCAGACCTGCTCCTTCCATTAGAATGGACCCACTTCTCCTTGGAGCCTCCTTGCCTTTCAAAATCACTTTTCCTGCTGCTGCTTGCCCATGTGGATAGGCTACAGATCGCCATGAGATTGCTGTGGATGGTGCCACACAAACGGCTGAAACATGACTGGATGTTCTTTTCTTACGTAGCCTTAGGACTGCCTTCTTACATGCTTAAGTATCAAACGAACAGTTGATCAGTTCAGTTTAATACAAGAAATAAAATGAACAGTAATGATGCTCATGCTCAAGTTGCTTTTAACACACTCCGTTATCCATTTAAATATAGTGATTTCCAAACAAACGCCAACTAATCACTAGTTGCATAAAAGGTGATGAGATTCAATTTAAGAAATCAGTTTGCCTAAAAAGGTACATCATGATAATTTGCCATCAAATGGCATCGACTACAGGGATATCAAAGAAATCAATCACAAAGTCTTACGAAGATACATTTATTCTTAACATGTGGAACATATAGTATAAAGATTTCATACTGAATAAATTATATTCATTAAGCCAAAAAACATCAAGGTTTTTAGCTACATTGAAATACAAATGTGCAGAATCCATAGCACTTTGGGGTAAGGAATGATTTCTTTAGAAATTGCCTAGATTTGGTTGAATGTCAAGCTCGCTTAGAGCCACAGACGTATTTCTCGATGCATCGCATTTCTCCACACGGGAACCAACGCAACGTGTTAAGGATGACCATCAATAGAGATAAATCCATGTTCAAGATGTATGTGAAGGAAGGGAATTAAATAAACACATGGCAATGCGCAGTGAAGAGATCTTGAGTGTAACCTTTAATTAATCAAAAGATTAAAAATTGTGAAGAGCGCAATAAGGTGAGAGAAAGAGAGAGAGCAAAGCGTATTGTACATCATTATTTACATTGCAGCCTGGACTGCATCTGAAGCTCAAGACCAGTCCTAAGAGGTGATTTCTTTGAGGGTCAAGTCATACAATCAAGGGATAAAGAGGTCGGGGTGTTGTACACGATACTTTGGGGGGGAATGTCTTTATCCCCGCGCTCTAAATAAGAACGAAATCATTTTTAAAAACTACAGTTTTTGCTGCCAAGTCAGCATTATCTCAGTGTGAAACAGTATTATTAATATTACAGTATGTTTACAGCTCATCACTTTAAGGTGTACAGTACAAAAAAAAAGTCATACAATCCTCTGTACAGGCCTTCCATTTACAGATGTCTGTTCACAGCCAATGACCTGGTCCCTGGGCTCAGTGTATACATCATCCATGTTACAATTTAAAGCACAAATAAGAGTCTGAAAGTGTATAGCTTCCAAACAAAGGTGTCTGCCAACCCAGTAAACCAAAAGGACCACTGAGCACCTTTATTCCCCAAATTCACTGTAAATGTGACAGCAACTTTGGTTAGTTTCCTTTCTTTATTATTTTTTAAAACTATGTTTCATTTAATTAAAAAAAAAAAAAAAAAGCCTTTCAAAATCTCCCAAGGTCATAAGTCATGTATCCACATTAGTTTCTCTTCATTTTATTTCTGTGTAAAATCCACTTTGTGAAAGCCTTCCTTTAGAAAGAAGCAGAAGTAGAAATAGCCATCAGTGGAATTTGAGGTGATTTTTGCATAAATTAAAAAAGGACAGTCAGTTTTTGCTGTTACACTTCTCTCCATTTAAACAGATTTGAAGGGAGAAGGAGAACAAGGCGCTCAGCCCCACAGCTGTCATGACTGGCCAATCAGAAACAGCACATCACAGATGACGTAGGACACTCCTGAGTTCAGAAGGGGGGATACAGAGACATCCAGTAGTCGTGACTCGTACAACATGAACTCGGAGCGGTTCTCCTCTACTTTGGCGAGGGCATGCAGGGCACGGGCAGCCCGCTGCATCATGTCCACACTAGTGGGTTCAAAGTGGGGTCCCTGCATATGTAACAGTGAAGCCTGGCTTTGTTGGAATTGTGTGGCTGCTAGACTGTCCTCCAGAAAGCCCAGGAGATTCCCTATACTGCCTTTCTGAACGGCGATGGCCCGAGCTGCCTGGCTGTCTCCCTGGGCCAGGTTGGCCAACAGCACGACTGCCATCTCCCGACATACGGGTATCTTACGATCGCCAATTAAGCGTACCAGTGAACTGTAGAATTTCTCCAGGCGACTGAAGGGCGGCGTTGCCAGAATGAGGTCAACATTATTGTCCTGGATGCTGAGCTTGCTAAGGGTCTCAAGAACCATCCTCTGAGGGGAAACCGATCCATTAAGGCCCAGTGTAGGAAAGGGATCAATGGCTTCTGCTGAGGGGCAGACAGCCCAGTGGAGAAGACCATCCAGCAGTGGCAGGCAGATGCTCTCAGGGTATATGGACAGGTCCAGCTGGCCTGAGATGTTGGCTAATGTGACCAGACAGTTTTCTCGCAGAACCTCCAGACAGTCCCACCACCATTCATCTTGCTCACAGCTGACGCCTTCATCCTCCTCTTCCTCTTTCTCATAAGTGACAGGGGCCTCTTTGCGCTCGGGATGCCGGTGGTGCAGGAGCACCACACGGCCCAGTACAAGCAGCAGGCCTGGGTGTTTGGACATTTCACTGTCGTTGCCAGGGATGAAGGACAGACTGCGGACAATGTTGGAGACACATATGCAACGACGAGCTAGTGCATCCTGCCAGTCCGACAACGTGCACAATGGAGACTCATCCTTGCTATGTGGTTCATCCTCAAGGATCTTTATGTTGCTATTCTGTGATGGCTCAATTCCAAACAGGAACTTATCTTTGTTGGTTTCCTCCTTTTTCTCCCGGCCATTCCTCACAGATTCTATAGCCACTGATGCCGACCAGCTAGACTGCACATCTCCTGCGGTGTCCATAGTGGTAGCAGATGCACTTGCAATATCTAAGCTGTTTCCTCTCTCCAATTTTTGGCCTGAGGAAAGCGGAGACTCTGATTGTTGCTTATTTTGCTGTTCTGGTTTGCTTCTTTTATTTTTGTTTGGCTTTTCAGTAACCAGATCTACTGTATTTACAGGCACCGGTTTATGAGGTTTAAGCAGCTCCATCTTGCTCTCGAAGCGAGTCTGGATATGTTCCGTGGTGTCGCCTCCACCAACACTCCAGTGAATTAGTCCACTGTCAAAAGTCTGTCGATGGCCCATTTTGCCTGTCCGACCAATGACAAATGGGTCTTTCTTCCACACTAACTTAATGGGAAGCTTGTCAAATTTGCTTGCCTGTTTAAGTTGATCCTGTACTGCACTGCTGTCCTGTAAGGAAGTACTTATGTCATGGGCCTTAGATGAAGAAATTCCCGCTTCCTTCCCTTCTTCAGACTTTTCACTGGATTTTTGGTCATGAATATGATCATCCTTCTCATGCTTGATTTGGATCTGTGGCACATGTTGACAATTTTTTTCCTCTTTGTCCTCTTCCTCATCCATCTGCCATCCATCTGGGATTTCATCATCAGACATATCAGTGTCTGGAGCATCTGGGTCGATCAGCGTTCGCTGCCCAGGATCTCCGACCTCATATTCTTTTAAGATGCCAAAGATTTCAATAATGCATTTACGAAAGTATTCCACAATCAGTTCAAGGAAGCCAGGAAGCTGCAAGAAAATAAAAGCGTGATCAGGCTAACACTCTTTTTCTGCTTTTCATCTTGTGGCAATTTTATCCATATTCGTATGTTCAGTTTATCAGTAGGGCTTCAGATATCTCACCTGACACAGACTGAAGGTGGAAATGCTATTATCATCATAGAGAAGTATACTGATGGTGTCCAAGGCCCAAGTGCTCTCTGCCAGCAATCCTGATTTGAGGGACATCATGACTCTCCACGCTTCTGGTGTTCCTATATAAAAAAAATAAGATTTAAATAAATAAAAACATGCACAAAACAAAGATCTACACATGCCCCCTGTAGTAAAAAAATATACACAGCTTCTTACCAATATCTTTTGTCGTAAGTCGGCGGCGCGGTTTGAGAATGGGGAGGGTCGCCTCCACGGAGCCTGGAGGAAAGGCTACATCTCTCCTAATCATGGGAGGCTGAACTGGTGGTGGGGCTATGTTTGAGGCTGGGACTACAGGACCAGGTTTCTGACTCTTTATCCCAGTTGGCATATAAGGGGACTTGCTGGGTGACGTACTGTTCTCCATGCTTCTTGGCATGGGTGCTGGACTTGAAACCTGTGGAATGTGATTTTGAGAAGCTTGAAAATTGGACTGTAGTGGTCTAGACATGACTGGGCCAGAATTACCAGGTCCAAAAGGAGGCTGTCTCTGGTTTACATGACCTGGCCATGAACCTTCATGATTCATTCGCTGGTCTGAAGGTAACATGTCTTCAGAACGATTCATGGCATGGTACCCAGGACCTTGAGTGGGAACTCCAGGAGGTCCCTGACGATTGGGATAGTTGGGATAGGTCATGTCGTTTCTTCCTTGCCACATGGGACCTTGGGGCCCATCAGGGACAGACGGCAAGGGACTGCCCATCATCTGCGGTGGCATAGAAGACTGAGAGTTAGAGCCTCCAGTGTTAGGTCCCCTGTCCCGTCCAAAACCAAAAGGGAACTGATTTTGTGGACCAGGGGGACGTCGATCTGTGCCAGGATAGGCATTATACTGGTTGTACATGTCTTGTTGGGGTTGGGTTTGGGGTCCACTTGAGGTTTGAGGAGCCTGTTGCTGCTGGCCACTGAACGGATACATTTCCCCATCATGGCGCTTCGCCGGGGGACCGTAACCACCATCTCCAGGCCTCTTCTGTGTGTAATTCTGCAAGAAGGATATCGGAACATTTCTCATTAAACATTAAAGGCACACAGAAAGAATGGATAATTAATGATATTTGGTAGCTCTGGGTTGGATAATCTCCATCATAAATAAACATTGGTGCAAGAGGCTTTTTAGTGCGATACAAACCGGCTGCTGCGGATACAGTCCAGGCTGCTGACTTGGGTATTGTCCACTAGGAGGTGCATTTTGGCTAGGGTACTGATTAACATAGGAATCATGCCTGCAGAAAAAGGAAACACGGCTTAATAATTCCCATTTAGGAACATAAACATGATAAATATAATCAACATGACAAGAAATAACGTGAACCTCTGCTGCTGTGGATTAGGCGAATACATCCCCGTATCTGCACCAGAAGACATGGCGTTTGGCTGTGAAGCTCCAGAACCTATACTGCCATCTGGACTCATGCCTGGATCTTGTCTGTAAAAAACACAGACAGGAGGATGATTCTTCAAAATTTCCCTTTACATAATATAAGGTTGTATTATATTGAAGTACACGTCACACTGGATATAGGCACGTTTTCTTTAGGTACTTTGTTTTCAGTTTTTTTGCAGAATTTTGTCCATTTGAAGTTTAAACAAGACAGGAGTACTAGCACTTCATTGCATATACGTTTTGTGGGTACCGAAAAAAAGTTTTTTTTTTTTTGGTTGGTTTTTTTTTTTTTTTTTTATGAATCAGAATGTTCCCCCCCCAACAAACCCATGATAAAAGAAAGAGCTAAAAAAAAAAAAGAGCATTGAATTGTATTCAAGACACCCGGATGAATAGTTTGATAAAAGTTTAGACGTTCAACACAGTGCCACCTTGGAAAAAATTTGGGGAAAACCGTCAGGCAGATATATATATATATATATATATTTTTTTTTTTGGAAAGTAACACTGAAGCATTCCTGGTTGGGAGGTACTGTACAGCCCACATTAAAGTTTCTCCTCTCTTAAAATAATAACAATAGTAGGGATGTCCCTATTAACAATAAAATAAGAACATTTATATTAAATATAGTTGGGATTAATGCCAGATTTAGTGAGCATATGGCAAAAGTGTCATGCAGCAGCTCAGGCATTAGCTCATACCTCCGGTCATATCCTGGTCCATATGGTCCATACTGTTGCCTGTGACCTAACTGCATGTTACCCGTAGGTCCTGGAGGGCCTCGGTTATATTGCTCACTCATTCCACTGCTAGGGCCATGTCCTGGATTCTGCATGAACTGCTCACCAGCTAGACATAAAGCAGACACATACTGTAGTTGAGTAACATTTCCAGCCCTTCAATACTAAAACCAAAATGCAATACTAGTAATGATTCTGTAAATTATGGAAATCGAGAAGCAAATCAATGTTGACAGTTTTTTATTTCCAAAAATATAGCTATATGACAGTTCAGCTTTTCAGAGATTGTTGTTTTCAGGAAAGATTTTACCAACATTTGTATCTAGGTCATCTCTACACATAGAAATAGAGGTAGTTTATGTACTGTTGCAAGATACAACAACCAGAGCTCTCACCTTTCCTCATACCACTAAAAGGGTCTTTATTAGGCTCGTACGGACCCAAGCGGCCCATCATATCAGACGGGACCCCCATTCCGGGCTGGAAGTTGGAGTTCGGCGTCATTGTATTCCGTCTGGGAAAGGCAGGGTCACCACCGTCAGCAAATGGGTCCTGAACGTTCACGCTGCTCCTGTTGAAAATATTCGACAGAAATAGCTGCTGCTTTATAAACACTAAAAGGTATCATCTTTAATGCACTCACTGATCGGCCACACATGACGAGCATATACAAAACGTGGACATACCGCACACCGGGCACAGGGGGCATCTGGCTGTGGGGTGTTGACGCAGGTGTAGGGGGTTTTAAATCATTTCCTTCAGTCATGGAGCTGCAAGTCGACTGTGGAGTCTGAGGACCCTGTAACGATCCAGAACCGGCTGGAGGAAGAAACAGAAAGACCAGCTGTAAGTGCAGGCAGGAGTTCTTTATCTTATAATAAAAAAAAAAATGCTAGCATTATCTTCACTGTTAAACCAGTTAAATTCTTTCCTAATGATTTTAAGAGCAGTGATTCTGGTCAATTAGCTTTATATAACAGTCAACAATAATTTTTTCAGTAAACATGTCATGTCACAATTTTTGCCATTCCGTAATCTAAGGTCCTGAAATGAGGCTGTACACTGACCTGGAGAGGGCGGCTGTACCTTCGGCTGGCTCTTTTTGGGGTCTTGAATGTCCGGCGGTGGGTCCTCACCCCGCTCAATCTTACACTCAAAGGCATACAGACACTGGATATACTGCTTCTTTAGGGAGCTAGCTGCGCTACTGGATGTCCCAACATTCAGGTTTGTCGCCAACTCCCTCCATTTTTTGTTCTTGTTTACCTGAAAAGCAGAAGAAGGTGGTCAAAGAAAGCAAAGATTTTTCATGTATAATCAAAGAATATCCAAAATGGTCATCGGCCTCAGCATCCACTGACATACAACCTTTTTTATTCTCTACCTACTTCTATCTGGCCTATCTACTTTCTACAGCTAGTGATATCTGGTCCCAACAGCATGGCTGAAGGACATCTGAACTGAGCTCCACACGTCTCCTGCTGCGGTTGCTCGCACCCTCTGAACCTGCCTGATTTGTCCTGATGCTCGATTCTGATTGGACGTTCTGTACTCAAAGTCCACAGTTCCCTAAAACAGTTTACAGAAACATTCTTCACTATATGATCTCACCTGTAACACTGCTGTATTCACAAAGACCATGCTGAACCGGCCTTTACTGCACATTTGGAACCGTTTGATGTTTTTGTACTAAACTGTGGACAAGTGATGCCTTATAATTGAGCATGGTTTCCCTTGCGAGTCTTCCAGAGTACATAACTGGGAACTTAGAAAACTCAAACTGAATGAAAATCATGTTAGGAGTTTGGTAAAAATGGATAAAAAAAATGGATATGGATTATGTTTCTCTGGTCTGATGAGATTTAAAAGACGTCGGAATTGGCACAAAGCACTACCGGGAGCTGAAAACCAACACCGCTAATCACCCTGAAACACCACTCCACAATGAAGCATGGTGTAGGGTGTGTGTACAAGCATTTCATTAGCAGGGACTGGGAAAGTAGACAGGCTTAAAGGCGAGATGGATCAGACCAAATACATGGCAGCGGAAAAGAAAAACTCCAGTCAGGATATTTGAGACTGAAGCAGTGAAACACATCAACAGCATGAAGGGACTTTTAATGTGAAAAAACTCTGTGATGAGATTTCTTATGGCTCTCTGAACTCCGTAATGTGATTTTTTTTGGTCAGATCAGTTCCAAGTCACTTTCATAAGTGGCCTTAGACACGCCATGCTCCAGCGCAAAAATCCTGAGTACGCTTTGGCTAAAATCGCATCCATTTTTTAAAGTAAATGATGCTGAGTGTACGAGCTTCCGAGTGGTGCAACAGGAACACATTTTCAAACATTCTGCACGTTAAAGCCCTCGATCGGCCACCTTCTCCAAACTCTGCCAGCCAATTAATCTCAATCCCACTCGTTACTCAAGTTTCCAAACACCTCGAGTGCCAGTCTGCTGTCTGTGTGCTCACAACTCGTCTACAAGTGTCCAAGACTTTGAAGGCATTTTCGGCGGTAAATCAGCATTTTTTCAGCTGTGAAGATGGTGAAGGAAGATCTAAAACTTCAAGTTCAGAACTTTTAGGAATCGGCGCCAGTATCGTGTGCTCCCTGGTGATTCCCATCCCTTATGTTCGTGTCAAAACCTCCTGAAACAAAATGTCTTCGATGGTACACACCTGTGTGAGGCCGCCGATCTCTTTAACAGACGCATAGAGACGGAAGAGGTCGAGTGGTTTGCGTCCCACCGCGGGCAGGTTGGTCATGCCCATGGCTTTCTCCTCAGCGAACGCCAGGTACCGGTCCACCCACATCTTCCTCTCAGGCTCAGGACCCAGCTCGTACAGCCGAGTGATTTTCTCATTCGTGGTGGTTGACGAATTGGACTTCTACAGAGGCAGCAGGGGAGAAGAAAAACAGGGGAAAAAAAAAAATAGAAATGTTTCACTACAAACAAAATATCATCGTTTAGGTAGTCTTAAGGGCCGTGACTCAGTGATGGCTCTTTACCTTTTTCGATTCAGTTTTCGGCGTCCCGTCGGCTTTGTTATTCACCTTCTGGTTTTGGTTGATCTTCTCCATGCCGAACTCTGGGCTGGGCGTCATACCTGCAGAACAGAAGCGATGGACGCGTTTACGTGTTTCTGTTTGCTTATGTAGGTCTCGGAAGCAGACCTAAAAGTTGTAAAACAACTTGTAATAAAGAATCCTTCAGCAAAGTTTTACAATTATAAATAAATCAACGTAGCATTAATGTCAGAAGAACAGTGGCAACGAATCGGAGCCTTGCTGAAGCTTCCACAAACGCACCAAAGTATTTTGCCTTTTAGAAGATAACAATAACCAACAGCTCCAGGAATCTCAGACATGCCCAGGGCACCAGGCCAACTTCAGGTCGACGTTGTGCACAAAGTACCGAATAAAAACTTCTAACACACACACGTACGTCGTGCCACTTTACTCTGCTTCGGGTCAGTCCAGCGAAACGTCCAGCACGTGCTATCGGAAGAAGGTTCATATTGTTCTCGTAGTGGAGTTTCAAGTCAAATGGAAATGGCTGAAGGATGAACCTGGAGATACACTATACTGTATGAGCAAGTTCAGTTTTGTCGTTGTCCTGTAACTTGTCTCCTTTCCTGTCTAACTGAATGCATGAAAGGACACGGACATCACTCCTGTATTTATTCAGATGAAAACGTTCTGAAGATGAAAGAGAATCAAAATACAATAAAAAAAAGGGCTCCCCCCCCCCCAACGTGGATAGTTCTCCAATTCCGACCTGTCATGAGCGACGCCTAGCAGTAGCAAAGCTAAAACATGCTTCCTTCGCCCACAAGTCAAACCGCTGACTGCATCATTTCAAAACACACCGTTAGCAGCGCGACACCCCTCGGGGGAGAGCGCTATCCAATCCCTGACACGCGAGTGCACTCAGTCGCCATGGTTGATGTTGGAGCACGACTGTGCAATCCCGCGGTCGATCCACTCTCTCCAGGCTCCCGGCTACAGATAGCTGGAGCATCATCTGCCATGAATCAGTCCTACCATGTCTAATGCCAGATTTAGGATTTCTGACTGAAGCATTATCCCAGTGTAAAATACCAGAGGTGAAAACATTACAATAGATCTCTGTAGCGCCATACGATAAAGCTCCATGCGGAGCGCTGCTCACCTGCTGAGTTGTTGGCCACGTTGCTCCCCATGGGGTACGGCCCCGCCTGGTTCATCATCCCGTGCATGCTGTTCATAGGTGGTGCATATGGAGGCCCAGCTCCCATCATGCCCTGGTTCATAGCGGGATAACCAGGAGGCCTGGAGAAAGCAAGTTATTCAAGTTAGCAAAAAAAGAAAGAAAAAAAAAAACATCTGTGATGTGACATACGAGCTTAAAAAAAAAAAAAAAAACAAGCAAAAAAAAAAGCAGCTGTATTGAGGTTGTGATTGAAATGTGCGAGTATTGGAGATGAAGACCTGCGTGGGGTTCGTATAAAAAATAAAGAGGGAAGAGAAGAAAGCTAAGTGAGGGAGAGAAAGAGTGTGTGTTTGTGTTTGCATACGTCTACAATTCAAATAAAATGACTAGAAAATAATTTTTCAAAAACAATGTGTAGACGCATTACACTAGAACACCCACTATACAGTACGTTACAGATAACCAATAACTCCACATCAAAGTAAAGTTTATTTCTGGGTATTCAAAGTCCAACACGTCATTAACGAATGCACAGGTGGCGTAGGCGTCCGACAAGCAGAGATGAGATCATCTTGACGGGGTTACGTGAACTGGGTGCGTTCATTGTTCGAACTAGCTGTTCAGACCTTTAAACCTTTGACCACCAATACCCTATAATAAACAAATACAGCATGTGTGTACTATCTGGAGCAATGTAGATGATCTGTAGACGATGTGTCTGCAGCAGGGGTCTCAAACTCAGTTCCTGGAGGGCCGCAGCCCCACAGAGTTTTGTTCCAACCATAATTAAAAACACCTGATCCAACTAAACAAGTCATTAAGGCTTATTTGAAAACTACATGGTATGTACAGTATGTTGGAGCAGGGTTGGAACAAAACTCTGTAGGGGCTGCGGCCCTCCAGGAACTGAGTTTGAGACCCCTGGTCTGCAGGATCTCCACAGTGCCACCATTTGGCCTACAGGCATCACCTTTCTTGTCTGAGGAGTGTGAAGGATCACAGCGTCTGCAGCAGCTACGGCATGGTCTGTACAAACCAGTTGCATCATCAGAAAATAACTGATTCACACAGGAAGTGCTCCATTGCTATATAAACAATTCCAAGAGTGTTACAAGCAAGACTTGTAAAATTCTCAGCTATAAAATAGAGCTTTGCACAGCTGACTGTTCCCACCACTCTCAATTCAGTGAACGAAATGGGGCACAAACTTAAACTCGGCATTTGAATGTACCAACACCTGTTCTAAAACTGACCCTAAATCTGATTATTCTTCTACTTGGCCAGGTGCCAATGGTACTGAGCAGTTAGATAGGTGGGCGGAGTTCGGAATGGCGCAGAGCTCAACGGGTCTAACGTAATAGTCGCGAGACATCTCTTGACTGCGGCTTTAGAGAAACTCTTAAGAACTCCTTAGATGGGGCGCATTGTTGATCCACAGCGTTTGTTCTTAACAGCCGGTTTAGGTCTTAACCCAGTTGAACAGCAGATACACATGGACCCCATATGCTAAGCTACAGAGTTGCGAACAATTAGTATAAAGTCAGCTACAGGCTTAGCTGGATTAGCTGATTATTTACAGGAAGGACCACACGTCCAGGAGAGACACCGAGCTTGATGCTTTATCTTCAGTAAAGGATCCTACCTGTGTATGGAGTTGGCCGGACCGTGGTGCATGCCCGCTGAGGACGGATCCTGCGATTTTCTGTTCATGCCAGGTGGAGGGCACATGCCTGACGCCACTTGAGGCAGTATGCCCGCCATGTTGGGACTCATTCCCGGGCCGTACGGCCTCGAGCCCATCTGGCCCGGCCCTGGCCCCATGCGCCCGGGAGGCATCCCACTGTATGCGCCGCCTCCTCCCTGTCCCGACATAGGGTTCATCGGGCTGCCCATGCTTGGACCACCAGGATAGTTAGGACCGGGCATGCCACTGTAGCCCGGCTGTCTCGGGTAGCCTGCGGGACAGAGTGGAAACGGTGAAGATGGACATTTAAACAGGCGCCGCAGGCTGGCAGCTGGTGTTTTATCAGACAGCAACAATTAGAGAGAAATGAAATGAGCAAGTGTGTGTGTGTGTGTGGGTATGTGGGACGGTCACATGGTCTACAGCCACAGTCACAGAAAGAGCACAGAGGTCCGTATTAGAGGTGTCCGCCCAAGTTAATCCTAATACTCAAAGCTTGACCACACATAGCGCGGGTATAAACTCAAATCCACTTCAGTTGATGCACTGATTAAAGTTCAATTAAAATAAACACCATAAACAGGACGAGTTCTGCGGCTGTGGGAGGAGAAAATGTGTCTGAACCGTCCAGATGGGAAACAAGCACACATTATCCACAGTCAGCCATAAACACGCACGCGCGCGCGCACAGCGGTGAGAGTGTTTATGCTGAACACCTTCGCCGTTTTAGTTCTTGTGTGCTGTGAATAAAGCTCGACTTTACTGTGAATAACGTTTCCATGGAGTGTGAACGTCATGTTCCTCAACTCTCCTTAACGCACCTCCTAGAACAACAGAACTGTAAACTGTAGTTCTGGAAGATTATTTTATTAAATATAACTGGTCCATAACTTTAATTCTTGCAAAAAAGTTTCTCTCTACATTATTAGTGGATCAGAACTATAACCCTAATTCTGCCGGTGAAATATTAATCCCTAGACTTCTAATGTCACTTTTATCACATCAGAGCAGGTTCCTCATCAGATTGTTCTGGTCCTCATGAATGGAAATCCGAAGATTTCCACCTGGACTCTGCACTGAACTCAGGAGTTGTTCGGTTGTAGATCTTTTTTGCCACATGTATTCATAACCAAAACTAGAATCTCTGGCTTAAGGCACCTTCACATGATGGATGTGTACCGTCTCCAGGAACGATCGCTCTCCCGAGGAGCCGGCGAAAATTCCCGGGGACATTCTCCGGTACAGCAGGGGGCAGTAAGCACCTAATTGGTTTGCCTGCCTCCACGGGCACATGACAATGAAGGCATCAATCTTCACACTATGCCTAATATTATTCATATTTTTCTGGGTTTTCTTGGTATTATTGGTAGATTTTTTTTGCCTTGCTACTTCTTCAGAGGATGAGATTGGTGCATACGACACGTGCACCAAGAGTTTGGAGGACCACGATGGCGCTGATGACGTAACGGATTCGATCTCTCTCACTGTACTGTCCTTGAGACCACCTTTTCACATAGTGATGAAAATGACTTTGGGGTCATGTGTACTGGGAAACGATCCCGGGTCCCTGATATGAAGACAACCTCAGACTGGTGCTTGGACTCAACTGAGCTCAGGTGTCTCCACTTTGCTTTGGTTATTTTGAGAAGTCTCTAGAACATGCCTGAAGTCCACCTGTGGTGACCGACCACATGGTTTATACTCGGACAGAAAAAGAGTTGCACTATAAAAATGATAAAGCACACAGGTAAGGTCAGATTCTTGCCATGCTCAGTAGATCGCTACTTTATCGCGGTTAACCGAACGCTTCTTTTTGAAGGGTGCCGTGCACATGCACGACATTTGCCAATGTGAACATGTTCAGATGACGTGTCTTGGTGTCAAAAGAAAGGAAATCATTCCGATCGTGCATTTTGCCTTCAGACCATCACATGGACAACTCTAGCGGAGAGACGCCCCTCAGAATGCTTTGACTTTGGTGCAATGCAAGTAGGTGGCGCCAGAGGGTTTGGAGTTGCCAGGAATCACGTTTCCAAACTGTGGAATTCCCAAAAACGGGTTCCATCCACTGCTGACCAACCCCTCGGTCGGACACACGGGTTCGTATATAAAATCAAACTTTCTTACTTGGTTGTCAGAAATTTATTCCATAAGAAAACATTTTTGTTTGTTCATGAGTATAGAAAAACAGACAACACACACACACGTGCGCATTTGTTTTAATCCCAACAGGGCCCAATGGAAGCAGAATGCAAAGTCCGTGTGTTACCTTGAGGAACGTACTGGCCTCCCTGAGGCCCATAATTGCCCATAGAGTTGTTTTGAGAGTAATGACCCATCCCAGCATGCACTTGGCCTCCAGATGATGGGCGTGGGGACAAGGCAGACGCAGGCTGAGGCGAGCCGTAAGCAGGCATCTGTGTGTTCCGCATGTAGACTACAGCAAAAAGAAAAAACAAAGAATTGTTGAGAAAGAGAAACAACCTACGTTGTTAAAGGTCTTAACATTAGAGATGACCATTAAAGCCGAAAATAACCGTATTAAATAGTTATAACTATATGACCAACAGGGTATTAAATAAAAAAAGAAATCCAACGCACTGTATGCACACACGCTGTTGACTTCTATCACACAACATGTCTTCTATACAGAATGTATACGTAGTAAAATGTTAAAGGCATTTAACCAATTAGCCAATTAAACCAATTAAAAATTTCCCGGTTGACATCGTAAACAAACCTGGCAACCCTGCAGCTGTGACCCTCGCACAGAAGACACATCTCTGTACTAAAAACTCATCATCTACAGCTGTGGACTTCTCATCCAATCAGGGATTTATTTATTGCTTTTGATAAATTAATAATCTTTACATTTAATTTATTCTGAGTGGTTCTTCGTCTAAAGAAAGACTGCAAAGTCTTATCATAATCGACCTCCACAGGCCACCAGAAGTACAGTCGTGGCCCACCAGGGATGGGACACCTTGGGGACGGACAGAATCAGAGCCCGGAGTGTCCAGTGCATGTTCGGGCTGAAGTTATCTTTTAGAAAAAGTGGTTTTGAGAGAAAGATCAGTGCTGTAGAGAAGTCTCACCTCTATCCTGGCCCACAGCAGACTGGTTGATAGAAGAATGCAGGATTCCGTCTGACTGGACGCTGGAAGGTCTGGGAGGCATCTGACTTCCTGAGAATGGCAGAGACAATCGTATCTTGCCTGATTTGATCAAACATACACATAGAGATCGATCACTAAAGAGAGGTCAGGTGCCCACCGGCAGGTGAAAGGGGTCCAGTGCGGGAAGTCGTGGCACTCGCAGGCGAGCCTACGGGCGATGGCGAAGGCCCACGGATGCCCGGCACGTGAGGAGAGGTGTGTGGAGAGAAAGGCGACTGGGCCGGGTTGCTCTGCTCTCCCTGACTGCTGGAGACCCCTGATGTGCTGACCCCCGGACTCAGCGCCCCCTCCGTACCCGTGGGCAGGTCATCGATGGAGCCCAGGTCCTGAAACAGACAGACGAGGTGATGAGACAAACCCAAAGCAATCCTCATCATCATCATCGTATAAACCGACAATACGGACACACCAAGCACAAATTCAACTATTCTGATCATCTACAGCCCATCGCGTTCATTCACTAAGACAATGTTTGGGTGTTTTAAAGACTTGATTCTTGAACTGAGTGTGTGAAGGCATGGGAACGCTGGTGTTTACACACTGGACTGTCTCATAGGTTTACGGGAATATCAGGACCGGTCAGGATAAAGAGGAGGAAAAAATGAGCTTCAAACTCCCACACACAAACAAAACACACCCCCACACACACGCTGGTCACTGGCCAAGTGCTTGCACAGAAATCTCACACTTCCCTCAGACGGGCCGCGGCCCAGACGGCTGTGACTCTGCACTTGAAACCGATCCAGCTGCTATTTTTAAAAAACCCGACTTGGCTGATGAAGTCCAGGATGAGAGACGCTTAGTCAGACTGGACGAGCCTTACAGAGGGAATTCAAACACAGCACACACACACACACACACACACACACGAATACTGTGCATGAATACACGGCATGAATACAAACATACGACATATATATATTTTTAATGACCAAAAATAAAACTAAACTGAAAGTGTGATTTTATTTTTATTTTATTATTTTATTATTTTTTTTTTGGATTTTTCCCCGATTTTCTCCCTAATTTAGCCGTGTCCAATTCCTCCCCGTCACTAGGGGGCTCCACATTAAGGCTACTACTACCACTCAGCCAGGAGGGCCGAAGACTATCACGTGTTTCCTCCGAACCACGTGACGTCAGCCGACCGCATCTTTTCGAACTGCTCGCTCGCGCACCGTTGGGGGCGGAGTCACACACTCGGAGGACAGCGCTATCCGCTCCCTCCGTCGCGCGAGCTCACAGACGCCCCTGACTGGCTGTAGAGCCGTGATTAATGCGGGAGCACTAAGTACCTCTCGTCCCTCCCCTCTGAGAGAGCTCGGCCAATCAGCTCTCTCTAGACCTCCGGCTGCGAGAGGTTACAGCACCACCCGGGATTCGAACTAGCGATCTCCGGATGATAGGGCGAGCGCTTTAACCACTGCGCCACTCGGAGGCATGAAAGTGTGATTTTAAAAGCGTTATATTTACAAGGATCATGTGTTGATCTTTCACACCTTACGGCTCTTTTTTTTGCCATCAAATAAACTGTAGGATCTTAATTTGAAGGAAACGCGCTGGATATCCGACACTGCAATAAACCACAAGGTTTACTCCTGGAAACATTTCTATATGAAGAGTCTTGATTGCTTGAATACTTTTTGCGCATCATTAGATTTTGTAGGTTTGCGGTGTGAGCGATCGAGTTCAGCAGCTTTTAAAGTAAACCATCAGGTGACGTCTGTACAACTGAGGCGTTCGCGATGAGGAACGCATCATGTCCACTTTACACAAGGAAAAAATACTGCTCGGGTTTCCTCACGTGCGCAGTTCGAAGATGTGACCGCTTACTGGAAAACTAGCATAAAGTATCGGGAATCAACAGCGAACTTACGATGTCATCGCCAGACCTCGTGCAGTTTTGATCTGTACTGCGTTTCCCGAAATATCCGGATCCAACACGATTTTTTTTCTTTCGATTTTGTTACAATTCTAAACAGACTGTGCTGCATTGTAGAGTGTTTAGAGAGCATCACCTGCAGGATTATAGAGGAACTGCAACATTTAACCACAGCAAGCGCAAACCTATCGAATTTAAAATAAAATCACGATACGTAACTGAAGTGATTTTTCCTGAGTGTTATTAAAAAGCAGGTGATTGACGCATTTGTGTTGGAAACGGCACCATATATAACATTTAAACAGTAAACACACACACTGAGTACACAGCATTGAATACAAAACAGCAGCAGCAGCATCCGGCAACAGGGTTTACTCTGGTTACTGCGGCCAACGCGACATAATGAGGTAACAGACTTACAGTCTGCGCGTGTGTGTGTGTGTGTGTGTGTGTGTGTGTGTGTGTGTGTGTGTGTGTGTGTGTGTAGCAGGTTTATGAGCAAGCCCATGATTTATTCCTTCCTGTGGACTCATTCATTCCTCCAGGTCAGGGTCACTGTCAGAGCGGAGTGTAGCAGGTTCATAATGTCACAGACTCTGAATGACCTCAGCTCACACTCACTCAGTTTGCTCAACCCCTTCCTTGGTCTCTCTCACACACACACACACACTTCTGCTTTGTTTACACTTCAACACCTTCACACTTCCCTCACATTAGACCTCAGTCTGTCCTTCTCTCTCAGCTCCTCATCAGCGCAAACACTCGGCTCAAACCCCCACACACGGGGTCAGTGCCGCCGCTATCAGCATGTCATGAGCCTGAGGCACGAGTCTCTCCTGCAAACTCAGCAGAACACACTGGTGCAGTGCATTCTGGGACACTCATTGAGCCCAGCTGAAAAAGCATGAGTGAGAGGTGAGAGAAGATTTGGAGGGGGGGGATGAATCATTTATAACGGTCTTTCTGCTCCTTTACCATCTTGAAAGGTCATAAATGACTCAGTAACACAAACGTCTCCCACACACACAGTTTTATGCAGTATGGAAACTTTAAAACACATGAATCTACACAATGCTTCCAAGCAACAAAAATGGCAAAACTACACTCGTGTGGCTGTTCGAGTGAAACCAGGAATTATATTTCTGGTGAAAGCATAAAGTGGATGAACATATAAAAAAAAGACTTTAGGCACAGTGCGGTGATGAGGCTCGTGGTCGCAGTAAAACATCTGAAAAAATCCTTGGACAGCGATCTCAGCCGCGGCGACTCTGAGCCACTCGTGTCGTTCCTGTGAAGATTCAGCGACTGGAACGTCTGATGCTTGAGAATCAATGGACAACTCGGTGCAGACTTGCGTGAGAGACGTATCGGTGTGTGAACGGTCATTTCAGGAACTCGGCTGGGAGTTATTGCCACATCCCCAAAACAGTCCTGACCTCCAGCTACCGCCACCATATACATGCTTGGGTCATTAAAGGAGTTTGTTTTGTTTGAGTCTGGCGTTTCAGACATGAAGAAAAAAAAAATCTGAAAAAAAAGTGTGCAGAATAACAAAACATGACACTATTCCTCTAATTTCCCGATGCACTGATGTGATCAAAAGTCCTTCCCTTGACTAGAGCGCATCTCGTGGTAATTTCAGCATTTAATATTTACAGCGTGTGAAGAGTCTACAGCAGCATCCATCACACTCGAGCTTCAACAACAGCAGGCTCGTTCAAAAGCACATGTTGCCATAGTAACCGAGCAGGGCTTACTTTCACTAGCTTCCTTTTCACAACTAAAAAGCTTGCGTTATGAACTACCTCTCTGCACTTCTGCTCTCAGGGCCGGCGTCACCGCACCCCGAACACGTAGCGTCCGCTTGAGACGTCAGAGCGGACGTTCTCACACTATTGATACAAGTACAGGATTACTGTGTTGACTTGCATATGACTAATAAACAAATCAATAAATCTGCACCGGAGTCACTAAGCACAGCACATGACATTCTAGCTGAAACTTGGCAGCATAGAATTCCTCCATGAGGGGGCGCTCCTACGCCACAGAGCCGGTGTGGAGGAGAGGGAGGAGGAGGAGGAGGAGGAGAGAGAGAGGGAGAGGTCGCGGTCTCAAACAGCAGCCATTACTGCATCTCATCACAGCTTCAGTACTGTAGTTTTACAGACCACAGCTGTGTGATTCGAACATGTGACCATGTACATGTGAAATATTGATCACATTATTACGAAATCAAAATAAACAAAAAAGACCCACCAAAAGATTCAAATTGAATATAAAACCTCTACACTTACCAAAGTTTAAAGATACGAATTTTGCAAGTTACAAACACATCTGCCCCCCCCCTCACCCACATCCCTAGACAGCATAGCGCCACCCAGTGGTTTACAACAGTCTCAGGGTTTCAACAGAGACGATTTCCTGCAGAGGTTTTTGCATTCAAAACTTAATATTAACTGAATGCAATTAAAGATTAAGTACCGTTTCTGAGTCACAGATGTTTCCTCCAAAAATAAGAAAAGAAATAAATACATAAACAAATGCAGATCGATCCAGTGATTATAGTGCAAAGTCACTACAGTAATATTCACATCTGGTAAAAATATAGAAACCGTGACAGCTTGAGCTGAAGTAGACGTCATAGGGTTATGTAGAATGACGCAGTGTGAGCGCAGACTGTGTGTGTGTGTGTGTGTGCACGCGAAGCATTGTCTACTGTTGGATACCTAGCAAAGTTTAGAAGAAATTGTGTGTGGGATTATACATTGTCCGAATGCGTCTCCACTCTAATGCTGAAGGATTTTCAAAAGAGGAGAAATTGGACGAGAGAGAAAGAGCTTGATGGGTTTGTTACGGCGACTCGACGAGAAAAGACGATTTAAACTGGAAGGAAAATAAGCGATTAAACACACCGTCTGTGTGTGTGTTTTTGTGTGTGTGTGTGTGTGTGTGTGTGTGTGTGTTTTTAACAGCTAATTAGCTTCTAATACAAGGCTGAATCCCAAAGCAATGTCCTGATCAAGGGCACTTCTGAGTGTGGATCGAGGGACTGTACACTCTACATAGCACATTAGTTTTCCATTTAGCATCATTAGGGATTCAACCTCATAACTTCACAGAGCTGCAATAAGGAAATATAAAGTAGTAGTGGCGAGTTTCTCAGGACTGACCGACACCTCCATGGTTTAGAACTACTTTCACTCCTGTTAATTACACTAACTGGTTAAATAAACGGTTTGTGTGAAACTGTTGTATGAAAGCAACATCACACTCAAGGTTGTGCTATTGTACTGAATATCAGCACGTGCAACCGGACAGCACGCCCTCGAGTGTGATGATAATTATTAAAAAGTGAATAATTGCATTAACGCAATGTTGATTTCTGTGATCTTTACCCAGCCAAGAAGGGTGCCAATAATTTTTGAACTGACTAAGCATAAGCTGTGCTTTCCAGAGAAGGTTTACTTCATGTGTGTGTGTTTTTATTTTGGTGACAATAGTACAGGGAGGTGCACCGGACACCGCAGATGCCAAACTGAAACAGCAGCTGGTCCAGAACAGGATTAAAGTGCGTGCGTGTGCGTGTGTGTAATCTACAGCTAAAACCGTGCTTTCATCCCAAAGTGAAATTAAACACAAGGCACAGTGCAATACTTCAGATAAATCGCTGTATGTGTATCATGCATGACGGCGGTTCGTGATTCAAACACCAGTGTGTGCCAATACTTTTGATTTCGAATGCAACTTTAACAGGTGAGGAATACATAAGAATAAATAAATGCACATATCTGCAAAAACTACACAGCCCTACAGTATGTACTAGGTAGGGTGCTCTCTGTGTTCTCCAGACCCGACAGCGACCCTCGCGGTTTGACCGGCTTCATCGCGCTCGCCCCGGCGCGGGGACGCGGAATTCCACAGCGGCTGAGGAGCACACCAGCGCACCAGGATGGAAACAGGAGGCGGAGGATTAGAGGGTTATTAACTGAAATGTGTCACATGGTCTAGCAGAAACGCGCACGCACACACACACACGCACGCAGCTCAGAGATGAAGGAGGACACAGGACACAATTTAATGTCTCCGATTACACACCACAGGAGGAACCTGAAGAGAGAATCAAGGGATGAGAGAGAGAGACAGACAGAGAGAGACAGACACGTCTGCAGTTACGGCACCGCCTCAGAGAGAAATAAAGACAAGCAGAACAAGAAGCCAAATTAATTACTTTTTTTCTCAAAAGCAAACTTGCGACTTTTCACTCAACGGTTCCTCTAATTAATAATGATTCACACAATTATTTTTTTTTTAAAAAGGACATGCGGGTCAAAAAGGAAAACACCACATTAGTCAGAGAGAGAGAGAGAGAGAGAGAGAGAGAAATAGACAGAAAAGGCCCTGAATCTGAATAAAGCATGCACATGGACAGGAAGCGCAGGCCCCAGAATAGCGACAGGAAACACGCCCCGGACTCTGAATAGAGCAAATTCACACAGGCTGTAAAACACGGCTGAGAATAGCGGTGAGCTGCTACACAGGCTACATGCTTTACACACACGTGCAGAGACAGAGAGTGAGGTGGTTGGAGTCTGGTGTTGAAGGTGTTGAGATGAAGGACAGGAAGGATTCACGTGCAGTCTGGCCAGGCGTCTCTCATCCCTCAAGCTTCAGTCTGATTTTCCCCACTCCTCTCTTCCCTCCTCTTCCTTCAACTTTCCCCCTCCCTAAATGACTTACTTAAAAGTACTCATTTCCTGCATTCATGAACATTTCAAACCTTTTTAAATGGTCTTTAATTTCAATGATGGCTTACAGCTCACTGAAATAAAACAATCCAATAGATCAGACTATTAGTGTTTCATTTCAAATGTCAGTGAATTACTTTCCATACAGTGCATCTCTCAGTCTAGCTCAGTAATTCGCATGGGGAAGCCTGCTGACTCGACTTTTCTCCAGGACATCATCAACACCGTCCACAAGGAGGAGAAGTCACAGGAAGTGCTGCATCAAAGCATATTCATAGGAAGTTGCCTGGAGGGGAATAATGTGGAAGGAAAAGCTGCTCAAGCATCAGAGATGACCACGGCGAAGCCGGTTCATGAATGTGTGACAGCTTCATGAGGGGGTAATGTGAGACTGCAATAATAACCTGCTTACAGTTGGGATTGATCCTAATCGGAATAAACATAGATTTAAGATAATTAATGAGCTGTTACAAAAGCCCCGACTTATAATTATGATTATTTTTTAAAATACGCCATTCTCAAATCCGACAAACGTTGCACCACCGATTAACAACTTTTAATAAACTTCTAGTTTTAACATCAACAAAAGAATTGTGTTGTGTACCATACAGGATGCAATACTACATTACACCACAAGATGGCACAACAAACCATAAATCTGCATAAACAAGCATTTCTCATGTTCTAAATTCTATTTGAAAGATTTGTTGTGTGTTTGCGGCGCTGTGGGAAAATACTAACACACAGCAAAACACACTCTTCAGTGGTCACTCCATTGAATGTGATGTGAAGTTTGTTTCAGTATAACCGCATGCTGCAGTGTGTTATTACGTGTATAGACTCAAAGGCTTTCATGATAGTTTATAATATTTTATTAACAAAAACCACATTATAAATTCTTACAGTCAGGGTGATTCTACATACAATCCCTCGACCTCTTAAAGTGGAACAGAAAATGTACACTCCTGTTCTTATCTTATTGCTCTTTTAGCAGTAATAAACCATTGTGCTCTCACAAGCCTGGTATACACACACACACACACACACACACGAGCTGTGAATCAGAGGCAAAACGTTCACTCACTTCAACTAGGTGGTTATGATTTTTAGATGATTAGATTCAGAAACACTCATTATTGTCTGGTTGACACTCCAGTCCAGTAGGTGGCAGTAAAACCAACCTTGAATTTAAAAAAAAAAAAGGTAAGGCTAGAAGCTGTTTGGTTTTTTGCACACATCCCCACACACAACTGAGGCATGAGGAAACAGCAGAGAGAGAGAGAGAGAGAGAGAGAGAGAGACACAAGCACACAACTGAGGCGAGAGGAAACAGCAGAGAGAGAGAGAGAGAGAGAGAGAGAGAGACAAGCACACAACTGAGGCGAGAGGAAACAGCAGAGATGCACACAACTGCGGAGAGACACGCGCACACACGGAGTAACGCCGCGTGCCGTCTGAGGAACTCGTCCTGAGCTCGAAGAGCTGAAACTCCGCCCACAAGCGGTATATAAATCAATCGATGTTAAACACGTGACCACAGTAACACAACGTTCGCTTTAACACACATTTTTAAGCATTATTATGAGCTGTTACTATAGCAACAGTACACTATTCGAGCGAGCGCATTAATATCAATCGCGTTACTTGTTACGACGGGAACCGACCAATCAGCAGCACTGCTCTACAGAAATAACCAATCAGATTTAAGCGTCTCTGTGCGATATTAAATAACGGACAAGAGTTGAGCGGGAAGTTATTATCGTTATTCTGATTCTGCACTAAAACATGACAAGCAGCTCAAACCGTCCAAAAAAACTAAACTTTTGGGGCGGAGTTATCAACATCAGAGGCGGAGCTAAGGTCCTGTAACACGCTGAGCTGGATTTTAATGACACTGATCTGAGATCAGGACAAAATGTATTACTTTCCTGTCTTGAAGGCTTAAACTGGCCAAAAGGGGGCGTTGTTCATATTTTTTGCAATAAAATAATAAAGAGGGATAAGGAACATATATTCATAAATTTATACATAATTTACAATATAATACAAAATTTTATTTTTGGAAAGCTCTTTGTGTCTGCGGTTTAAAGTGCTTTACAAAAACAAATTAAATTGTTGTGAATTTTATGAGAAATCTGATCACAAAAAAAAAAAACAGATGTTACGACTTTTTTTTTATTATGACAAACTAAAATCTTTTTTTATTTGTACTTATTTTTTTATAATTAAAAAAAGTATTTATTAAAACACCAAAATTAAAGACACATTAAACATAAAAATATGCCAAAGTACAAAAATACATTAAATTTTTTTTTTTTCCTGGAGGTTCTGATACTTTCACTAACAGTCTCCAAAAATATGCTTTTTCACCAAACTCGGGGTTAAAACCATGGGAAACGCTTGCGCCGTACTCAGTTCGGTATTAAATACAAAATCCAGGTGGTGAAGTTAAACACTCGCACGCTGCCAGGTGAAGCAGGAAGAACGAGGGACCCGACCGGCTGAACGAGTCGAGCCTGTTCCAGCGCACCAGCGTCTCACTCTTCACCCTCCGTCAGTAGGTTTTCGTTTCGGGTTCTTGAATGCTCAAGACTCACAGGAGGGTTTTGTATTTTTCCCCTCCAGCTTTTTAGATTCGTCTGATCAGGATCACAGAGACATGAAACTGCAGTTTAGTGTTTATTTTTTGCATCCTAGCACAGTTCTTCAGTACTTCCAGGTGAAGTGCCTGATCATGTGACTTCACCCTCCGGCTCGGGCGTCACAGCCCGGGTGATCATGCCGCTGCGAATGCTGGTGAAAGGGTTTAGACTTCGAAACAGACTTGTTAAGCCAGAACAATTTTCATTTGCGCGACATTTATACTTGAGATGCTTCTCTCCGCCGAGTCCCTAATCCACCTCTAACCCCCGATTACGGGCACTTGGTGTGTGGAACAAGAGATTGTACACACGACATACCCATACACCCCACATACACACACACCCGATTCAACCCGAGAACCTGGGAGTCAACACCTCGGATATTCTAAAGCGTAATAAATGGAAATGTAGAGTAAACCTCGAAGGTTTCTCCGGACTGTCCACCAACTCCATGGTTTATCCTCCTCATCTTTGGTCTACATATTAGAAATTTAAAAGTACATTCATCCCTGTTAACTGCACCAACTGTTAGTTTCCAGCTCTGCCAGTCACGATTTGCTAGTTCCACCAGACACAGAAGGATATGTGGTGCTGGAGAAAAATAACAGGTTAAATAAAGAAATAAATCGAATCTGGCTATAATAAATGGTGTTTGTGGAACTGTTGTATAATATCAATATCAGACCGTGCTGTTGTACTGAATATCAGGAGGCTGTGATGCCTTCAGTAGTTGGGCGACGCATCACAGACTTGCCTACAGTACCAACGCATCACAGCTGTATATCTAGCAGGACTTTCTCAATGTGTGATTAGCTGGACCTGACTTTTATGATGCATAAGAATCAGTACCTGTATTATGAGGGATTTAACACTAACCGCTAGGGCTGGGCGATATGGCTGAAAACTGTATCACGATATCAGTGTTTCATATCGGTCGATATCAGTAATTATTTATATTTTTTATGACCCATATAAATAAGAACCAGGAGAAAAATATATTCCACTTACAGCACCATCCACTTACATATATTATTTTTAATATTTATTTTTATTTTAAACTTAACCTTCCTGTGATCATAGTCCCCTCAGTTATTAAGGCAGAAATGTCAACAATCATGGAAAACTCAAATAATTAAAATGTAAACACAAGTCTAAAGTCACAATGAACACTTAACAATAATCTCTTAACATTTAAGGTGCAAAATGAAAGAAAATGTAAGAAATGCTTAATAAAGTGTAGTGCAAAGTGTTAAATATAAACAGAGAAACCTGAAAATTTAATGCAAGTTTAGTATAAGATTCTTATGACCTGGCTTCTCGAATGTGCTAAGCGGAAGCATGTCTTTGGCTATATGATATGCCACTGCCTCCGTTATATCTTTGTACCGTTTAGATTCTTTGTCATAAGGCACTGATGCAGAGTATCTCTCCATGGTGCTTGTGCGGTGGTGCAGCTACAGATTTTGTTGGTTGAATATGGCTGTTCTACAAAAGGGTGAGCGCGGCTAATACCCCTATCTCACCTATGCGGTTTGACTTGCCATGAGATGCGGTGTTGGGCACAGTGAGCCACCGCGATAGCACGCCGACGTTCCGCAAGTTCTACAAGGTCCGCAAGCATCCGCATGGACCACCGAAAAAAAATTAAACATGTTTAATTTTCCGCGCGGAAAGATGGAAACGTAATCACAGCGCCAAAACTCGTGGTGAATCATGATGAACCGTACTTTCGACCACTGACCGAAAACTGTCATACTGGCGAGCTGACATTTCCTTGCTCGATGCGGCGCTCATTTTCCGCTTACGAAGAGGAATCCAGCAGACCAGCACGACACAACAATATGGCGCAACCAAACGTGATACTGTTACATGATTGGCTGTTAGCGTATCACTCCCTACGTTGCTAGGTAACCAGAGAGCGAGTGCCTCTGTTAATGCAACCAAACTAGCTTCGCAACCTCTGTTTTCTTCCGACAGAGAATAAAACGTCTTGAATGTTTTATCAAACACATTTTTTATTGATATCGATCACGTGCCTATCGCGATACATATCGTTATCGTTTTATCGCCCAGTCCTACTAACCGCCACCGAGTGATCAGGGTCTTGTGAAGTGGAGTAGAATTGGATTAGTATTTTTATGACTATGGCCATCAGTTCCCAGAGTCCAGCGTACTGAAGGGATACCGATTCCTAAATCTTATGTCATAAACATGAGGCAGGAAATGGGTGAACAGGTGAAGAGGAGGTGCTGAGCAGTGGTTGCTTTGGGAGCATGCGGAATGTTCAGATCAAAAGGGTTGCGTGCGTTTAAGCATGATTAGCTTAGCGGCACAGAGGATTTTGGTGGTCAAGAGGTTATGGTGAAGGGATTTCTAAAAGGAATAAAATAAATAACAGCCTAGTACTGCCTCTGGCCAGGGGAAATATATAAATAAATAACCAGAAGTAGTAAATAAAAGCAGAGGGAATCACGTCCTGAGTGCATCCCCCACCGGTGCAGAAGATACACACCGACTCCCTTTCATGCTCAGGCTTCCCTTCCTCACAAACAGAGATATGCAGTCTCCAGCCAATTCTCTCACTCTCTCACACACATGCGCACACACACACACACACACACACGACGAGTCACATTTGACACCAAGACTGCTTTCACACGATTAATTTGTACCGTCTCCAGGAACAATGGAAAAGGTAGTATTCTTTTTTTTTTTTTTTAAACAAATTATACCAACAAACCACAACCTGCAGAATGTCACTTTATTCACATGCTGAACCAGACACCTTCGAGAGCGCCGTGTCTCACTCCGTTGACTCTAGCCATGGAATTACGTTTGACCCAATTTACTTCAGGTTTCGAGCTTTTCTGAATCTGATCTGAAAAGTTCACTAGGCATGATAACAGAACGGATAGTTGTATTCTGGCACGCAGTACGACAGTGTAAATGTGTCAGCGTCTTCATTTATACAGTGGCGGCTAAAGGTAAAAACTTTCCTTTCGGCTGCTCACGTCAAGAGGTCGCCACAGCGGGCAATTCGATCGGCGCGCCGCTTGGCACAGGTTTTACACCAGAAGCCCTTTCTGATGCAACCCTCCTATTTTTCTAACCAAGAACAGTCAAGAATCCATCACATGATCGCCTCAACATGATCGTCAGGGAGCACAGATTGAGCGAGTGACACCAGAGTACTGTAGACATCCATTTCAAAAAAATAAAGGACTTCATATTAAATTGTCATCGTCAATGTCATTATAACATCTTGTGTCTCAATACTTTCGGTCAAAAGTGTATAATGTAAACCAGAAAAGAACACATTTCATAACTTAAGACAAGCTGTATGGAAGCTATTGGGAAAAAAATCCTTTCAGACATTTAACTTTGTGGTTACAGTGTGTGGATGCATCACACAAAATTGGCATTCTACATAAATCATACTCAACCACTCATACTCCGAGACACTCTCACATATGAGAGCATCAAGCCAAACCTATAACAACCTACAGCATAAACGCGAGAGCCATTACCTACACGCCACATCACCTTATTTGTTGTTGCTAGTTTTTTTGGCTGCTCCTATCGAGGGGTCGCCACAGTGGACCTTCCGATGCCAGTGCCAGCACCATCCACTCACACCGTATCAGATTGAGATGAGGTCTACTGCTAAAGCTCTAGCATCCCATGCAAAATCATTCCCTCGTCCCAGCGATGGTTGTAACACACTTGACTTGAGCTACCAGAGTATGAAGCGCCCCTCGAAAGCATCGAGGGCACCTCTAAGTGGGAAATGACAAGAGAAAGCAGACGAGGACACACTTGTGGTAAGAATGCGAGGAAGCACTGAGAAGGGATTTTTTTTTTTTGTCTAAATGAATGAACCTGACGCTAAACGTTACCCAGAGCGAGCATTCTGCTGCATAGGTAGAGACTAAACTGGAATTTTATTAACTGCAACCCCATGAGCAAAGCTGAGGAGACGTGTAGGAACTCACCGGGAGGCTTGAAGGACGGCCTTGCATGCTGTCCTCTGTACCACTCTTACTGGAGGCAAGGGGTGTGTTCGAGGTAGGACCGGAAGCGTGCGAACTAAACGAGTCTTGGGACAACTCCTGACAGGAAAACGGGGAAATAAGACAGAGATGAATACAAGCAAACAGAAGGACCCCAGAACTAACCATCAGGATGACTGCTCAGTAGGCAGACTGCACCTACCTGCTTTAACCTTTAACAAAAATAAAGTGGTAACCCTACTAGATGACTATAATGAAGAAGACACCCATATATATAAGCAACTACGTTTTCTGGGGCTGTATCTCAAATGTTTTCCCTCTCCATGCATTCCTGTGCCATTTTCTTATTCTGGTGCAAGGGTGCTGGATTTGACCCAACGAGAAGATCGCAAATTTTACATGGAAATTAACATTTTTAATCTAGAGGAAAACTGTGGGTTAATAAACTGTAAATAAGACGTGATCTCAGAGTGTTTTACTCTGGCGACTGTCGTGTTGTTCGTTAGAGTTCTGTGCTAGTTCTTAGGTAAATAAATTCTGCACAGGTTCTTAAGGACCACATGGCTGTAGTTGGAGTTCCAAAATGGAGGGTCACCTGTAACTTTACTGAGATCAGAACAGACCTCCATACCTGTTGTGGAGGCGGGAAGCGCTGGAAGGGTGTTGTCTGCTGTGGAGTCTGTATTGGTGGAGTTTGTGAGTAAGGCGAGTGCCCCTGTGGAGGAGCGCTGTGACCCATAGGCTGCTGGGATTGCTGAGGAGGCCCTACACTGGGCTGCTGCTGCTGCTGCTGTTGTTGTGTTGAGCCTTGTTGCTGCTGCTGAGTCTGAGAAGAAGGAGGCACAACAGGAGGAGCAGGAGGCGGCCCCGAACCAGGCGATGCTTGGGGGAATCCAGACTGCTGCTGCTGCTGCTGCTGAGGGCCCTGAGCTGACTGGGACTGAAGAACAGTCTGAGGCTGGGTGTAAGGTGGCTGGCCAGCCTGGGAATGTGGAGTCTGGGGGTATGAAGTCTGGCCTTGGGGTTGCTGGGAGTACGGAGGACCTGATGGAGATTGGGAGTAGGGATGCTGGGAGCCCGGGCCACTGGGGTGCTGCTGAGGGTATGAACCCTGCGGAAGTCCTCCATGGGGAGTAAGAGGGTTCTGCTGACCGTAGTAAACTCCTTGGCTCTGACCATAAGCTCCTGGGCCTTGCTGTCCATAACCAATCTACAGAGAGAAAGAAAAAGGACAGAGGGATGAGAAAAACAAGGTTTACATTTGCCAAAAAAAAAGAAGAAAAAAACACGAACTATAGAAGTAGAACAACTCAAACAGTGGGCTCAAAAACAAATAAAAGTCTTAAATCCCCAAATCACCACTGAGGCTTAGTACAAACCTGAGGTTATTAAAAAAAGTACAAACCAAACTTATTAAAATGCCTTTGAATTTTAGGGTGCCAGACTTTAAACTTGGCCTAGCACTCACTAACAGGAATAGCTTAGCGGTTAAGGCATTGACCTATTGATCGGAAGGTCCCGGGTTCAAACGCCATCGCCACCAAGTTGTAGCTGTTGCGCTCTTGAGTAACCCCTTAACCTTCAACTGCTTAGATGTATGATGAGATAAAAATGTAAGTCTTTCTGGATTAGGGTGTCTGCCTATGTAAGCTAAATTATTTTATTTTTTTTTTTTTAAATCAGGGAAATTAACAGTACTATAAACTCATACTGTAGCTTAATTGTACCATACACTTGCATCCTGTGTCAATAAAAACTGCACGCAACACATTTTCTTCAGCCAAAGATGCTAAAAAAGTTCCTCATGTTTTTATTTACGATTATTTAAAGAAAGAAAATCAGTGCCTGATGTATGAAACAGATTTCATGAAATTACTGAACATTTTGAACGCTGTTTTAACTGAAGCAAGCTCCTTGCGTGAAGTGTTCTGTAGGTTCTGTAAGCAATAAATAAAAATAAATGAATAACTGTTTGTTCTTATCAAAATCCAATCAATAATCACCAGATCACTATGGGCCAAAATAATCGTGATGGAGATAATTGAGCAGCTCCACTGTGGCTGGGGTTTAGGTTGCACAGAGTGATTCACACTAATTACATTAATAATATTAATATTAATAATAACATTAATTACAGAGGAATTTATCCATACTCTTGCGGTGGGATATCTGCGCTTTCATTTTTTTTGGTAAATCTGATCTGTACCCATTTTCCAATGCTGCCAACTCTCAGATTTTTTAAAAAAAAGTTTGAGTTTATACGGCAAAGTGATACAGATGTTGCATAATCGTTTCTCTCTTCGATACATGAAACAGTCATTTAACGACTGCTTTTTATGTTTCCTCACATTCTCCTTGCTGCGCTCTGTATGAGGATCTGAAACCATGTGGTGTGAGAAATATGCAAAGATAGAGGAAATCAGGAGGGGGGGATTTTTTTACTGCACTGTAAATGCATGCTACACACACAACTGTCCTTAATGCACCTTTTGCCTCAACGCTGCAGTGTGCGTTAAAGCTCCGTACAGCCGGCTGGAAAAACTCTGGAGTAGACAATCAATCAAATAAAGTGTGTGTGGTGTACCGAACCAAACTGTATGATACGCAGCACTGCTCATCACACAGCATAGCAGTAGAGCGAATAAAACTTGTCAATGTGTACAGCCTATAACAAAATCAGAGTAACTGATGTGACTGATGAAGGGGTGTGGCTAAAGCACGTGGTCGGTTTTTTTTAAGCTCTACCTTTCCTCCTTCATTTCCTGTTCGGAAATTTAGCCATCAAAGGTATCTGAAGATTATAGAGGAACCATCATGCAAATCAAGCGTCAGGGAAAGAGGCGTAATTTAGGGTTGATCTGGTAAACCTTTTGTGCTGAGGTTCGGATCATGGGAAAGAAATCTGGAATGCAGGTTTTGAGTTCAACTATCTGAAAATTAGCAACTCAAATTAAAATGAAAATCAGGCTGTTAAAATGTCACAGGTTTGTTGATCGGTAGCACTCTCAGGGTGCTGCATGACGTCAGAAGCAGGGGTGACTCTCAGGGGTTTCCCCAAATTCAGGCTTCTTCCTCTCTTCTTTCTTTACTCGAGTTGAAAAGCACATGTGAGACCAGAGGCACAAGTGGCAGAAGCTTATTTTTCAACCTTGTTCATTAAATCTCACACACGGTTCTGAACATCCCGCCTCCCCCTTTATCTCCTCATCAGCGATCAGTAAGAGAGAGAAAGCTCATTACCAGGATCGCCTTCAGGTGCACCACCTCCTCACTCGTTCGTTTACAAACCGGCGCTCGCGCACACTCCCTCCCTCCGACACACCGCCTCACTTCCTGCTTGTAGCTCGCAAACAACCTTCAAGCTTGTTTATTATCTTTAGTTCAGTTTGTTAAATGCGCGTGATGGGTTTGGTGTCCCGAGATTGGAATTCTGATTCGGTTCACAGACAGAACGTCCTGTGCAACACCGTTCCATTTAAACTGCTCATGCTATCCGCATTTATACTGTCATATTTCTTCAATCTGATTAAACCCTTTTAAAGCTAGAATTTATAATTAGAAAGATTTCAATCTGTAAGAGATATAAAAGATTTCCCCCCCCCCCAACTCTAAGGTTAGAAGTCACGATGCTGCTAATCACGTCTGCACAGATCACAGATCTGTGGCACTGTCGGTTCCATTTCCTGAAGAATCCCACCTTCTGCATTATGATTGGCCACAAGCATTCAGTCTCATCTATGATTGGTGAAATGCTCGACTGCATGTGAAATGCGAGCAAATCAGAGCTCTTTTCACAGCCAGAGACTTGATGGATGAAAATCTTAGTAAAATGATTAAAAATGATTCACAAAACATCTCAGCCCTAAAAACAGCTTCTAAGGTCAAATTTGTTAAGCCTCTCTAAAAGATCTCGAGTTTCTCGAGCAGAGGACAAAATGGCGGAAGGAAGAAATATTTTCCAAACACTGTACGCAAAGCTAAAAGTCAACACTGCTCTTCTGTCCAATTTGGTTTTCTGGTTGTTTTACGTCCTTCCATCTCTCTTGGATTGTTGGCTACATACCATCCAAAAGTGCAAATTAAATAAACTGTCCCGCAATCATGTAGATTGTAAAAGCTGAGACATTTTGCTCCCATCAATCTAAACTGGATCACAAGTAATAAAATCAGTACGGGAAATAAATGTGAGAACTTAAATATAGTAACTACTGTGTGGAAATCGGTTCCTTCAAAAGCATTTTCAACATTTAGCTGTTTAATTATCTTTAAGACATTTAACCTAGAAACTTTGCTAAAGTAGTCTGTACTCATGATCATACAATTTCTTCATATACAAAAATTATGATTCACTGTTGGTTCATGTATTCTATTTTTACAAAATTTCTGCATCATCCCTAGCAACGGGGTCGACCACGCCCCCTCAATAAGATCAAAGTTGTTCTATTTTCCTTACTCAGAGTTGCTCTAAAATGTTTCCTAAATCACTTTTAGTCTAGGACTCCCAGGTAAGACTTTTTAAGCTAAAATATCTCTGAGATAATTC
>QMIH01000722.1:152636-193164 GCA_003987875.1 Clarias batrachus
CTCCGTTGCGTGAGCTCACAGACGCCCCTGACTGGCTGTAGAGCCGTGATTAATGCGGGAGCACTAAGTACCTCTCATCCCKCCCCTCTGAGRGAGCTCGGCCAATCAGCTCTCTCTAGACCTCCGGCTGCGAGAGGTTACAGCACCACCCGGGATTCGAACTAGCGATCTCCGGATGATAACCACTTTAACCACTGCGCCACTCGGAGGCCCCCTTTGAGATGATTCTAAGAAGCTTTGTGAATATGGAACCTGAAGTAATCACAGATGGGAAAGTTCTCACGGAACCCCCAGAAACACTTCGTCTTGCCTCCACAGGGGGAAAACAAGCGCTGAAAGATTATATTTATTCCAACAAGAGAAGATCAAGTGTTTGCATGTCTAATAAGCCCGATGGCCATCCATTTGTACAGAAGAAGCTGCTAACATGTCGTCTGCCTTTGGACAACACCATAACCGTGGGGTGGCATCTCATTTGTACAAAAAACAAACCGTACAGCACAGATGAAGCTCACAGCCCCGAACCGTGCTCAACATGATACCAGTTTGGTCAACTGGGACTACGATACCAACAAGCTGGAAGCAGCCATACAGCCTGTTGGAGTGAAGATGGACATACTTCAGTCAACAAATTGAGTCCCCTGCTGTGCTTGTATAATAAGACAATGGCCTAGTCGAGCTGGAACCATCGCTCTGCTTAACTGTGTTTGTGTAACCCTACTAAAGAGTTTTTTTTTTTTTTTTTTTACACAAAACCTTCACCTAATATTAAGTTAACCTGTCAAAGCCTGTGAACAAACGTCCCACTCCCCTCCGGATCCCATGCGAGGAAGCAGCTCATGCTGGATGTGATCGGACCCTAAAATCAAACCAGTCAGGGGTCTTGGGTCAGAAATCACCTGCTGTCCATACTGCATGCCCCCCACAGCGCCAGGGGTCCGTCCTTGCATGCCCATTGGGTATCTCTGTGTTCCTGGGGAGCCGTAGCCTTGCCCGGGGTATGGAGGCCCTTGCTGGGCCCCAGGTCCAGGCCCCTGCTGCTGAGAGTAAGGGTTTCCTGCTCCGTAATGCTGACTCCTGATCTTCCCCACCTGGTCCATTGGCATCGGGGTCTAAAGCGAAGGAAAAGAGAGAAGAAGAAAAAGTCAGTCATTCATCTGGATGCTGAAAGGAAGTCGACTTTGAAATTCAGTTAAAATTTCATCCGCTGTGTGCAGCTTCAAAAACTCTGCTCTCTTAACCGTGTGCACAGCTCCGACAGACAGACAGACGCACAAGTTGGCGACGATTTTCAAGAATCGAGTGTTCCACTCCCTGAATGTTCACGAGAACGACTGCCGCTTTGCAGCACCTCTGCGTTTTTGTTTTTTTTTTCTTTTTCCCGTTCTTCATCAAACTCAATAAATCAGTGCGTTTCACTCTCACTCTTGACACTATTGTCATGAACACGATTGCTCCCAAGTAAGTGAGAGACAGAAAGACAGACAGCCTAGTTAGAAACACATACAGACTAGAGAGTCCACGAAAGAGTACGAAAACAGAAAGGTTATCCATCACTGTCCTACCCGAGTGTGAAGAGAGGAGAGAGATTCGGAGCCATCAGTGGGAGAAGAGAGTTTATAAACAGGAAGTGAGGCTCGATCTGCACTTTATAACAGATGTTCAACTCCTTTCACATTGCAAAATTAGTCAATTTTACTACACTTCAGATTCTAACACGCACCATGCCACCTGCACGCCACGCTGCCTGGATCACACCTGCATGGCACCGCCCGCACCACGCCACACCACCCGCATCACACCGCAGCCTGTACAGCACTGGTTATAGGTGTGAGCTCAGCACCGTGCCCAACAACACACCACAAAAGCATAACACCACATCCACAAGCCTCCAACCATCTGCATTATTCCTGTCTAAAAGCATCGTGTCCGTGTCGTACATTTATAGAAATCGTTTTTTGATCAGACATCACGCTCTAATAATCGTTAAGAAAAAACGAAGAAACTGTTAAAGAACGTGTTCAGTCAAGTTCTGACGTGCTATTTAGTGTTTTTGTTTAATCTCTGTTGAAAAACTCTTTAGCGCTCTCGTCTGTCCAGCTCCGTGCATTCGGCTCAAACAGCTGGACTTTCAGCAACACCGCCAACAACCGCACGCACTCCACTCATTGGTAACCATCCTATAAATCAGAGTTTTCAGTAAATCAATCGCTCATCAATTAATCATCATTTTAACACCACACTACAATTATTCTTGCACTTTTCCCTGAAAATCGTTGACTGTATGGCCGTTACGTCCATGTGCATTCCTCTGGCTTCCGCTGCACAGACGTTGCCTGGATACGCAAAACATAGCATATTTTATAAATATAACAAAACTTTGAAGTCTGTTGCAACATGCGAATCATCACACAAGAACCGCGACACATCACCGAGTCTCTACTCATGAAACTCCTGCGAAACCAATCCACACAGCAATAATCCTGCCTTCAACTAAAGCGCGTGACTCCTCAATTCATCACTTCCAAAACTGGAAGCATCAGTGCACGGTAACAGCAGTGGCGTTCTGCGGTGTTTACACACAGGGCTGTGAGGAGCTCAAACACACGGTCACTCTGAGCTAAGAAGAAGTCAAACGCCGTCTAAATCCAGCCTTACGATCATCACACTGCAGCACTCGTTTTAGTATCCTCGACTACAACACACACACCCCTTTCCGTAGGTCATTGAAGAAGACCATTAGAGCTATTTATAGCAGGAAGGCACAGCACAGTCTGGGTGAGTCCAACAAAGCCGTGTGTGTGTGTGTGTGTGTGTGTGTGTTCGTGCATGTGTCTGAACCAAGGCCAGCCCTGATTCCCTGCAGCTTTAATAAAACACTCTTGGCACCGGATGAATCATGGAAGCGCGGCCGCGGCCTCAGAGCCGTCTGGAAGGACAGACGAGACGCATTTCGGCGTCTGATCCTGAACCTGACCGTTTAACCCCGAGCAGGACGAGACGCCTGGGATCTACAGGAAAGAAGTGTGAGCCCCACACACACACACACACACACACACACACAAGCATCAAGACTAATGTGTGAAGAGGTTAAACGCTCAGGTTGGTTCGAAGTGGAGAACGCGCAGAGCTTTCAACTCCACTTCAGGGAACTTTAACCCCGTGAGCCCTTTCAGGGGAACTGAAATACTTCTGCTTTTAATCTCTCACCTCAGGAACTACAGAAGCTGCCTGTACACACTATAACTATACACATACAGTCATGTGCAAACGTTATGATTAAAAGAAGGGAAATGTGGATTTTTTGGTGTAAAAGCATAAAAATAAAATCAATAAACTTAGCAGGTCTTAGCATCAGGCAAATACAACCTCAGACCAACAACTACAACACATTACCATTCGTCACTGTGCCATTATGCATTAAAACAAAACAAACACACACAAAAAAAAAAAACACTGAATCAGGCAGGCACGCCTGCAATGACTGCAAGGTGCCGAGGTCCTGCAGAACAAGCCCACATCACTACGAACATCTTCACTCTGGTCTCACCCATCCATAGAACACTGTTCCAGTCATCTTTGTTTGTTCAGATTCAGTTTTGCAAACCTCAGTCGTGCTTCCATGTTCTTTTTTTAGACAAAAGAGGCTTTCCTTCCAAACAAACCGTACTTCTCAGTCTTCTTCTAATTGTGCCGTCACGAACTTTAACATGCTCATTCAGGCCTTAGGGTCCGAGACGTAGCTCTTGGGTTTTTCTGCGTTTCTCTGAGCATTGCAGAGTTTGACTTAAGGGGTTGAGCAACAGTTGCTTCTCTAAGACCATTGATTATGTCTTTGTCTATTGGCATCGTGTTGCACACACCTGAAATGTTCCAGACCAAAACCAGCAAACCGGCAGACCAAACCTTCTGAACAGAGATCTACACAGCTGCTGACGACCAATCAATCGAGGGCCGATGATCAGCAGCAACTGGTCAAGCGAAGTGTCATGTGATATAAGCACGATGTTGGAGAGGAGGCAAAAATGTGTTAATTTTCAAATAGGATAAATGGTCAGTGCTTCATCATATACACAGCGTAAAGCGTACGGTTTGCTGTTTAGTTCAATATACTTGACAAGGAAGCGAAAGTGAACGTCAACTTGCATGAATAAATGGGTAACCATACAGTTGTGTTACTTTGATTTGTTTTTCATGATTATTATGGGGTGTGTTGTAGAGGAACGCAGGACTACCGGAAAAGACCAAGCCGTGTGGTTTCACCCAACACAGAACGTCAGACTAAAGTGAAGAGATCATGTGAGATTCTACCGAGAAAGACGGGTGCCGATGCTGACGCGCCACACTGTCCATCAGGTTCACAGGGTTGAAGAAAAGAGAAAAAAAAAACATCAGACGTTTGACTTGCTGTGACCTTTGACCCTGTTTGGATTAACACGTGCTCGCTGGAATCATCCTCGTGACGAGATGAATTAAAAATAAAATCACAAACATCCACCGCCGGTCTCACCGACTGAAACCAATTATACTTTCATTTCGCTCGACTGCGTGTGATCGACGAAGACGAAAAGGCATTAAAGCTTTAGAGTCAAGTATCTGTGAAGCTCCGCCTACGGCTCAGCACAAAATATCGGCGTGATCAGACGTACTGATTCCTGCGGAACAGTTACTTCACCTCAACTCCACCCGTGTGTCTCCACACACCAAACTTTGCATATGATGATGACATGATGAAGTGCTTGTGCAAATCCGTGCAGTGAACCGTGAGACCCTGAGGTCGGTCCTGAGACCGATTGGCCCGTTAGAACACAAGACTACCCTATGTGCAGACGTCCGGCTGATCCCCCCTCCCAGAGAGCATGAGCTTCATCATTGCGATGTTGTTACCTGGGTGACCAAATGGTTCGACTTGACCTCATACCCTCCTTCTAAAGTCTCTCAGATGTTCCAACATGGCTTTCTTCTTACATCTGAGGACATGGAGATAGGACTTTCACTGTAGAGAGCCGCTTTAAATCCTTTCCCATGGGATACGGGATGAAGTGATGGCTGGAACGAGGTCTTGTAGAAGACGCTGCGTCTGATCTCGACACGCTGACAGATGGACGAGGAGGAGACGAAAAACAACGAATGCTGCTCATTTAATCCTCTGTAGAAATGCCAGAAAACGCACGAAACACACTAATCCGTTCAAACATCAAGCACACACACATCGTGAGTTAACCAGGGTCCATCACCCCCAGGTCCATAAAGGTGTTCACACATTGAGGACAGGACAGTCTGCTGGAGCGACACCGCTACTGGGGCTCTGGTGAGTAAGTGTGAGCAGCGTGAGGGGGTCTGAGCAGGGGGCGCTGTTACAGTCAGAGTCACAGCTTCACACTCGATTCCACACAGTCACAATGATTCCATTCCCACTCTCTCTCTCTCTCTCTCTCTCTCTCAATGTGCATGTCTGTCTCTCCTGCTTACTGTCTCATTCGTTCAGTCTCTTCAACTGTGTCTCCCCCTCTTCGTGTGTGTGACCCTCTTTCTCTCCTTCACATACACTGCCACAGCGCCCCCTACCCCTTCTCCCACTCTCTCCGTGTCCCTCTCTCATCAGGTCTCTCGTTCTTGTGGCTCATTGCCGTGTCTCCCTTTCTCCCCTTGTGTGTGTCTCTCTCTCTCTCATTGCGTATACTCTTCTCTCATCTGATTGTCTCTCTCAAATTGGTCTTATTGTGTGTCTCTCTCGTCATGTGTCCCTCTCTCTGGTTGTGTCTCTTATTGTCACTGTACCCCACTCTCTCTCTTCCCCTCATTTCCATCTTCTCACACACACACACACCAGGTATTTATTGCACCGTTATTTATTTGTATGAATATAAGATAACTTAATTACTAAAAATAAAGAAATAAAAAAGCGTTCCAAAGTGTTTCCGTTCCATACTGGAGCAACATTTCTGTACACACACACACACACACACACGACAACGCGGTCGAATCTGCCAGCGTCTGCTCCTCTATAAACACTCCTGTTGTTCGCCGGCGCTCGTGTTTGGGTTCGTCTGGCCTTCTGCTGAGGTTTCATCCAGTTCTCATGAAACTTCAGCAGCGCTCGGCCGCATCTCTCCACGACCCGTGCGCACACTCGCATTCCAGATGTTCACCAGCTTGTGTGCGACTGCGCCCCTCCGAGTTCGGACACTATTTCGCCCTGAACCATTTAACATTTCAGAGCCGCTAGGCCGACCGAGGCAGAGAGACGAGCGCGGCCTCTGCGTTTGGTCTAAGGAGGGGGAGGGAAGAGGGGAGGAGGCGTGGCCGTGCAGGCGGAGAGCTCGCTGCTGGATGCCGGAGTTTTACGTCATCCTGCAGTAATGAAGCGCAGTAAAGAGTAAAAACATCATGACGTCATCATCATGGCGGGACATTTCATCTGCCCATGTGTCTCGTTGTGGAGCAGCAGATTCGCATCAAAAAGTCATTAATCTCCCCAAGTCACGAAAGACCTGCATCCTTTAGGAGCGACTGGTCAGACGCGGAGTTACAGTTCGCACAAAACAGATTATTTATAGATAACGGCACTGTTATTAATAAATGAACTGTGTTATAAACAGAATAACACCACATTATATGGTAAAGCATACTGCGGTTATAATGTATACAAAGAGACAAGTTCCAGTCCTGCAGCAGGCGGGTACGCGTCCTGATCAGCATCACACAAATATTAGGCTTGGTATGTAAAATAAAACACTTAAAAATGCTTCCTGATAAAAACATTTTACATACAGCACATAACAACATGCCGAAGGTGTCGCGCGCGTTTCCTAGCGGTCTATTGTTTCCACTCTTTCGCTTATGATCGTTTTCCTCTGCTGCATCTCCAGCACTTGACCCAGACTTATATTTTGGATGTGAGGTTACGGAGGTAAATAAGATTAACTCTCTCCGTGTGAGCGGCAACACGGTCCGACTAAAAGTGGATTTCACGAACGGTAGTAGCTCAATGCGTTGACCGTGTTCAGGCCCATATCGTAGCTGACCCTGAGCTCTGACCCCCACCTTCTACCAAAAAGCTGGAATACACAAAGAATTTCACTGCGGTAACACACGTGTAACCGCCTGGCCAAAATAAAAAAAAGTCACCATTTCAGAAGCTTCAAATTAGAACGGTGCATCGAGGTTTTTATTAAAAACCTGCAAGGGTAGCGCAGAACCATTAACTGTGTAGAAAAAATAAAAAAAAATTAAAATAATCATTAATGGAGATCAATTAAACGTGAAGTTGCATGGTAAAAAAAAAATCAACAGTAAATACACCAGAGCTGTGTTTAATAACGAAAGTAAGAGCATTTCCTCACACCCATCCACCCACACAAAGCGACAAGAACTCACAGGATTGGAACTAAACCGCATAAGAAAAACACTGGTTATTGAAAAAAGCTTCAGTTTGTAAAGACTGGAGGTCATGTGACCTGATGAGTCCAGGTTGATCCTATGCGAGAGTGATGGGCGTGTCAGGGTAAGAAGGGAAGCGCACGAAGCGTCCTGCATAGTGTCCACTGTACACGCCTCTGGAGACAGTGTTATGATCTGGCTTCGCTTCAGTCGCTCAGGTCGAGACTCCGTGACGTTATGTGACAATAAAATGAAGTCAGCTGACCACCTGAATGTACTGAATCATCAGGGACTGATGTAAACAGTCACTGTGGGGACAACGGTGTACGAGGACGAGCAACACAGATCATTACTATTATAGTGGCATAAGGGGGATTTATTCAATATTAGGCTCGTAGTCTATAATAATATTAGGCTGATCTGTGCGTTCTAACACCTTTCTATCAGTGCCAGCATTAAGCTTTCCCTCACTTTGATCGACACTAGCGCTTCTATTGGATCAGACTACACGGGCCAGCCTTCGCTCCCCATGTGCATCAGTGAGCCTTGGACACCCATGACCCCGTCACCAGTTCACTGGTTTTCCTTACTTGGGTCACTTTGGGTACGTCCTGACCACTGCAGACCAGGAACATCCCACATGAGCTGCGCGGTTTTGGAGTTCCTACGATCCAGCCATCTCGCCATCACAATTTAGCCTCAAGTTTTTTTTTCCTGAAGTTGATGTGTTGGAAGCAGAAGAAAATGGGCAAGCACAAGTATTAGAGCGACTCTGATGAGGGCCAAATTGTGATGGCTGGAGGACCAAGTCAAAGCAGCTCCAAACGTGCAGGTGTTCTGGGATGTTCCTGGTCTGAAGTGGTCAGAACCGACTGAAAGTGTAGTCCCATCCAACAGAAGCGCTGATGTAGATCAAACTGATAAAAAAGGTTCAAGCTGGATGTGAGAAAAAGGTGTGAGAACACAAAGTGTGTCAATGTTACGGTGGTAAAAATGGACCATCTCAATATCAGGCAGGTGGTTATGATGTTACGGCTGGTTGGTGTATTAATGATCACGTCACTGACTGTGCTGTTATACGGAAATCATCCACAGCTTCACACCGGTTAGATTCCTACAGAACATCTAAAGGGGCATAAAAAAAAACAGAAGAGTTTTTTTTCTAAATGGTTTAATTGAGTCTTTATTTATAAATCACTTCATCTTAGTCTAAACACACTTGTGTTTAATAGCTAAGGAATATTGTTCAAGTCCCGCCTTGAGAATCTAGATTTCGGGACGGAATTCTCGTGACCAACGAGAAAGTTGAAGGAGGAATTTGTGGAGAGTTTGGCACTCGTTATGTACTACACAAAGAAATGAAACACCTACATTTATTTCCTCCAGCGTCCCTTAAGAGGCTCAACAGATTTGACCTCGCCGAGATACGATATGGTGAGATCACGCAATTCTAGTTTATGTTGTTTATGAAACGCGCGCGCGCACACACACACACCACAATGAGTTTATCAGCCTGAAGGTCCATGTGGTTTGAAGCCGCATCCCTTCTGTTGTAGACAAATCAAACAGTTTGTCGAAACCTGAAGATGAAACATGATGACTGATCATCATCGCAGTTAGCGTAAATAACCACAGTCAGGAGATTTGGCGAATAATCAGCACAGGAGCGCTCAAACACCATGATGGCTCGCCAGCTGTGCTCCATTTTCCGCTCAGGTGTTCAGTCGACGTTCATTAACAGATACACAGCTGGATTCAGAAACACAGCCGCAACGTTTAAAAGCAAGCGACGGCAATTAATCCGTGTATAAATCTCTTCACTTTAAACGTTAGAAGAGCAGCGATGTCTAATCTGAGTGAACTCTGGCATCCACAGTCAAGACTCCACTGCTCGACCACAGCGTCCACACAACGGCTGCGCTAACGTGGAGGAACCCAGAGGGAAACCGCTAGTATAGGGAAAACGCAGACCCGGAGGTAGGAGTCGAAACTCTGGAGGTGATGCTGGACGTGCGAGGCCACAGCGTTACTCACGCCGTCACCGCGCTGCCTTGCACTTACAACTAGAAGCTCTGACCTCCAATTAGTGCGCGTGTGAGGGCTGACCGAGCGCTGATCTCATCACCATTCGCACTTCACAAGTCTGAAGGAGAAATTAATAATGGGATTTATTATTATTTATGATAATGATATTATTCTGATAAATCATATCACTTAAAATATTATATGATGAACCACAAAAAAAAAATGTAGTCTTATTGAATATCTTCCTAAAACCTATAACGTACAGTTACAATTTTAACTGAATGTTACAAAAAGTCATTTATAGCGAGAAGCATCACGGCAACCAAGCAATCGCTTCGAACTGCTGCTCGCGTGCCATAAGCGGGCCTATGCCACCCCTCCTCCACCGCAACACGGCCAATCGCTAGAGCTCACTAGACTCGTAAAACAGCGCCTCTGTCTAGTGTGACATTTAACGCAGGGGTCGTTTCCATAGTAACAGCTAAGAATCACTGAACGACTGTCGATCCAATTCCATTCAATTGTCGGATGAACAGATTTTCAGTAACATTAACGTCTACAGTTTGATTTCTTACAAGTTACGGAGTATTTAAAAGTAATAAAACTGTAACACGCATTAAATTATGTCTAACTCGTGGTATTGGTTGGTTAAATCTTTTTTTTTCCTGCCGATCTTCTGCGCTGGGGTACGATTTTAGAGAATCTTCAACTATGAAGTTCTTCAACTTTAGAGAACAGATTCGAAAACTGACCCACAGATTTAATGGACTAAAACAAAACATTAAATTACGCAGCAGACCCTTCACACAAGACTAACAATAAAAACGTTTCCTTTTAAGTGCACAGGTTTGCTTAAGGTACAAATGTTTCAACCTTTGTATGATGCGCCGTAACGTTTATGGACAACGAGCTTCGGAACGGCCTCCTTTATAGCCGTTATAACATCAGTGAGGTCACTACAAAACCAATGACAAGTATGATGTTTGTTAATTAAACAACAACAACGGCATTAGAAGTTACATGGTGTAGTGGAGAGGGTCTGAAACTCCGTGTTGATTGGTTGTCCTGTTGTGTTCCATTACCTGGTTAACGCTGTTGGTTAGTTGCTCAGAGATGCCGTAGCCTGAAGGTCTTAATCAGTCTAATTCAGAAGGTTACTCTGTGCCGCGAGCACAGAGCAGATAATCACACAGACCAAACCGCCGCACAGCTGAGCTACAACGCTAACAAGTCTTTCAGCCAGCAATTTTCACATTAAGCCGCCAGACTCAACTCAGCATTTGTAACGAAGAGCTAAAAAATAAAAAATAAAAAATAAATCCTGTGGATGAGAAGGAGTTGAGAGACTGCAGGGATGATCAACACTCCGAGGCAGCTGAGAGAGAGCGAGCGTGAGCAGCATCATGGGATCTGAACATAACAGTACTACAGACAGCGTTTTAGGGCGTTTTCACACTGGTAACGTTCCGTTCCGTTCTGTACCCGAGCACGATTTCTCCCCCTCCCCAATCCCCCCGCAGGTCTGCGTTCACACTGTAATAGCGATTGTGATCCCGGGGACACTTGCGTATTTACACAACCGGAAACAGTAGGTGGCGGTAGAGAGGCAGTTGGTTTGTTTTTCGCGGGAAAAAAAAAAACTAAGAAAGAAGAAGAAACGCTACTCGGGTCATGAACTGTGAGACACCTGTTAATGCTCCGTGTGGATGTTTTTTTTTTATGACAAAAACAACGGCACTGTAAACAACATGCCTATTGACACATCTATCGCGCGACTCAGAGGGTGAAATGAACGCGCGCTGCACGGACACAGCACGAGGCACTGAGGAAATATCGTAGTTTTTATGTGTAGTGTCCGATTATCTTCGGATATTTTCGTCTGTCTAAATTTCTAGCAAATGCTATACTTCGGCATTACTTCACAGAGATTCTTCAGTAGCCACGTTTGTTTGTGTACAGAGTCGAACTGGAACTACGTCACTTCCTCTTTTGAGCACGAGCGCGTACTTATGTCCCGCCTTCCGTTCTCGGGAAGGTATGAACCGTTCCAGAAACCACCTCTGCAATCGGTCCAGGGATTCGATCCTGAGCGCGGAACGGTTCGGAACGATTCCATTCTCACAGACAAAAATCAACTGGTCCCGGGGCCAAGTGTACTCGGAAACGGATCCAGGACCGCAGTGTGAAAACGCCCTTAAAGTCCCATGTTTGACCTTTATTTTTTTTTATTTATTTTTTTTTTGATTTTTCCCCGATTTTCTCCCTAATTTAGTCGTGTCCAATTCCTCCCCGTCACTAGGGGGCTCCCACATTAAGGCTACTACTACCACTCAGCCGGGAGGGCCGAAGACTATCACGTGTTTCCTCGGAACCACGTGACGCCAGCCGACCGCATCTTTTCGAACTGCTCGCTCGCGCACCGTTGGGGGCGGAGTCACACACTCGGAGGACAGCGCTATCCGCTCCCCCCATTGCGCGAGCTCACAGACGCCCCTGACTGGCTGTAGAGCCGTGATTAATGCAGGAGCACTATGTACCTCTCGTCCCTCCCCTCTGAGAGAGCTCGGCCAATCAGCTCTCTCTAGACCTCCGGCTGCGAGAGGTTACAGCACCACCCGGGATTCGAACTAGCGATCTCCGGATGATGACCTTTATTTTAACAAGGAGAAAATCTCCCACAGAAATCGCACTCCTTCTCCAAATGTGCCAGTTCAGTATCCGACCGAATCCTGAGTCCCACCCCTCCAGAGAACAGCAGGGCTGAGCCGCTCTTCTCTTAAATGATGTCACATTAGAAGAACAATCTGACGCGCTCATTTAAACCAATACAAAAATAAAAGAATGACAAAAAAAAGGAGGAAATGTTTTCCACTCATGTGTTTTGTTTGTACACACACACACACACACACACACACACACACACACACACACGTACTGTTGAATGATGCCTAATTAGGAACGGGAATCACCAGGGATCCTGCTACAATATCACGCCCGTGCCAATTTAATCTTGCGATTTTAAAAACCTCCTGAATAAACATTTCAGATTTTGTTACATACAAACAGCTGATCTACTGGGATTTTCACAAATAAACTTCTCTAGAGTTAACAGAGAATGGGAAATATCCAGTGAGGGCAGCTCTCTGAGTGAAAATGTCTTGCTGATGCCAGAGGTCAGAGGAGAGCGGCCAGGCTGGATCAAAGCTGAGAGAAAGGCAGCAGGAACTCATAACATTTCTTTATAACCGAGGAACACTGAAGAGCATCTCTGAACACACAACACGCAGGGCAGCAGGTGCCGCTCCTGTCGGCTAGGAAGAGGAAACTGAGGCTTCAGGTCACACAGACTCACCAACGCTGGACAATAGAACATAGACCATGCTGCGAAATTCAGATGGTAGGAACAGAATGTCGTGTAAACCACAAACACATAGATCCATCCTGCCTTGCATCAACGGTTCAGGCTGATGGTGGTGATGTAATGGTGTGGGGGCACTTTAGGCCCCTAAGTGCCAACTGAGCATAGTTTAAATCCCACAGCCTACCTGAGTGGGATGTCCATCCCTTTACAACCACGAGATATCACACCGTGTCACAGAGCTAAAATCATCTCAAACTGGTTCCTTGAACATGACAGTGAGGTCACTGTAATCATATGGGCTCTACAGTCACTAGATCCCAATCAAACAGAGCACCTCCGAGATGTGGTGGAACTGAAGATTCGCTTTATGGATGTGCAACCCACGAACCTGCAGCGCCTGCATGATGCCGTCATGTTCACATGGAACAGGATCTTTAAGGACGTTTCCGGCACCTTGTTGGAGCTGGGACTTAAAGCGCCAATCAATCTGTGCCTTAGCCCTCTGAGCTACAACTGCCCCTTTAACTAGCTTGCTGGCGCTCTTGGGTTTACCCAGCAGGCTAGGTAATGTGTTGTCATTCGTCTAGAAGTTTAACAATTAACTCTCTCTTACACTCTCAGATCAGCCTGTTAGATCCTGGGCAGACAGTACTGACTCACACCACCACAGTCCATTTCTCCAAACAGACACGCACCAGAGGTTTTCTAAGACTGGACAACCTAAACTCAAATTATAACACTTCACAATTGATGCACTCTCTCAAGTATAACATGAACTTGAACAAATATGCTACAAACGCTAAACATTCACAAGAAAAAGCTTATGAAATGTGAAATCCCACAGTTGGATTAAAGGAACAGTTTTTTGTGATTGTTACGCTTTTTACCTGTAACTGTCGCTATATCAACCTTACTATAAATTAGAAATGTTGGAGGGATACTGATTCAGTTATGTATACCGTGTCTTTCAAGTTCCGATTCGCATAGCGCCACAATGATGCCAAAAAAATAAATACAAAAACACTTTGAACTTATAAATGTTTTTATTTGCGGTGGTTAAAACGTTGCCATTCTGCCATGATCCTGCAGGTGGCGCGCGAAACTATTCACACAGCACAGAGCTCTGTGCAGTAGTAGTGAACTAATATTTTCTGAGAAAATTAGAAATAAATATCATATTCAATAATATTAGGATATTTAGAAAACGGTGATGCTTAAAGAATCGCAATACAAATTGAATCGACGTCTGGGTATCGCAATATTGTTGTATCGGGTGATCTCTGGTGATTCCCATAAATACTATAAATAAACATCACCGGTTACATCACCGCTTCCTCCTTAAATGTGTAATGTTAAACAATGATAAAGTCATAGTGTAAACAGCTGACCTATCGAGCGCGATCATACAACAAACATCCATGTTTGGGACCAATTTTATTATTGATACGGTGAAAAAAAAAAAGGTGTATGTAAACTCCTCATCCAAACAGGGCTTTAAATAATGTTCAATAAATGTAGAGAAATGTCTATTTTTTTGTGCATGAAGCTGATGAAAATTTGACTGCAACGTCTTAAAACAATAAAAATATATATACATGTTTATATTCCTCCATACAGCACCAGCTTTTTGATTAATAGAGTAACCTAGTACATCCTGGAGGCGTGCACACACACACACACACACACACTCAGAGGAATCTGAAGTGCAGCAGCGCGTCAGCAGGACTCTTTGCAGCATTGCATTAGACACAATTATACACGGCCAGGAGCAGACAGGGAGCCAATCAGATTTCAGTTCGCATGTCAACCCGAGACCAACTGTGTCCTGGCTTTGACAGAAGTCTTTTTACCTCCAGAATTCAAATCCCTCAGCAGAGCTGCCTGCTCGAGCCACTGAGCTGTTCGCCAGGCAGCCAGCACGAAACACACAGCACAGTCCACACCAGCACACTGACACACACACACACACTCCTGAACACCACCACCACACACACACACACACACACACAACACGGCCTCGACTAGCAGCAGTCTGCAGCATCTTGTAAAATAGTCCTGTGTGTTTTTGTGTGTGTGTTTGGCCACTTATTCCTCCACAACAAGACACTGCCAAGGTGGAGTGTGTGTGTGGAGTGTGTGTGTGTTTCTACTGCACTGGTCTTCTTACTGCAGCAACACAAAAAGCACAGAAGTCAAGTGCGCAGCTTTTTTTTTTTTTTTTGGTGCATTCACACACTCGACTGAGTGGAGCTCATCATCATTTTCATCACAACGATGATGAAAGTGTGTTACATTCATTTAGTTCAGGAGGAAGAAGGAGAAGAAAAAAAAACAAAGAGACAGAGTGTGAGAGGGAGGAGAAGAGAAAAGGCAGCCATTTTAGAGGAGACATTACAGAAACAATGGCAGACGCGGTGTGTGTGAGAGAGTGTGTGCGTGTGTGTGTGTGTGTTTAAGTGAGTGCGGCTCGAGGAAAGTTTGAGCGCAACAAAGTTTACCTGGTTCCTGTTGAGCGCGTGAGCGGTGCTGCCCGGGCTCGCGGGGGGCGCGTGATGGCCTCTTTGTTGCCACGGCGCGTGACCCCCCGCGTAGTGATTAGTGCCGCTCAGCTCCCCCGCGCCTTTCCCCGTCCCGTCCTGAGTGTTAAAGTCGGCCTGGGGGTAGTTCTGGTAGCTCCTGCCCCCGGCGGCGGGGGAGGTGAGGAGCTGGTTCAGGGTCGGGGTAGGAGTCGGGGTCGGTTGCGGGTTGTTCATGTTATACCTCTGGTTATTAAACGCCATGAGAGTTGGCCCCGGTTTGCCCGGCTGGTTTGCGCGTGGAGAGTTCATGCCGTACCCCTGGCCCTGGTACTGAGTCCGGTTCGGGAAAGGCCCGTAGTGGTTGGAGAAGCCGTGCTCGTGCGAGTTACCCGGGTACTGCTCCATCACGCCGCCCGGGAGCCCCGGTGCCATGCCAGGGCTTTGTTGTCCGCCATGTTGATGAAAAGGGCCCCGGGTGTAGTGCTGGCTGCCGCCGTATGGCGGTGGAGGGAAAGCGCCCGGGTGCTGCTGCTGCTGCTGCTGGTTGTGGTGGTGGTGAGGAGGAGCGACGCCCGCGTCCAGGTTGTTGTTATTGTTGTTGTTACGGGACGAATTGTCGTTACCGTTTTTCATCTCAGGATCTCCACCTCCTCCGCGCCTCCCTCCGCCTCCTCCTCCTCCTCCTCCCGGTGCATCCGCGCCGTCCTGGAGCTCCTTCTGTCCGCCGGTCTCCGCGCTCTCGTGCTGCGTCGTCTCCCCCGATAGCGCGTCCTCGTGCGCGTCCGCCTTCTTCAGCTCGGCGGCGGGGCTCGTGCTCAGCGCAGCGACCTGAGCGGCCATTATTCCTCCTTCTCTCAATCTAGCTCCCTCTCTCCTTCCCTCTCTCCTTCTCTCTCTCTCTCACTCCTTCACTCTCTCCGTTTCCCTCTTTTTCTTTTTTTTTTCCCCCGCTCACTGAATCTAAACACACTTATGTGAACAATGTACCCGTGTCCCGGATCATTCCTCCTCCTCCTCCTCCTCCACCTCCCCCCAGACCGGAGCCGGCGCGCGCTCCAGCTTCAAAGTTCTATTTAAAAATAATTTTAAAAAAAGGAAACAAACAAACAAAAAGAAACGAAGTTGCGTGATTGATATAAACAACGGACCCTCCGGGGGGGACGAACGGAACGGACACGAGATGCATGCACACTGTGTGTTACAGAAGGAGAGTAGGAGCGAGAATCCGATCTCGGCAGCACGAGGCTCCGCGAGACCGAGCCATTTTACCGACGAGGCGCAGAGTCACGTGGAACAGCAGGCGTGGAGCTGAGCACGCGCGCGGATCCGGACTACAGGGGCAACATAGTAACATTAACAAACGAGACTTTCGCTTCAGGTTGTAGCCTTTGAATTAATAAAAGAAGACAAAAGGGGAGAATTTTATTTAAAAAAATAAACAATATGTCCCGCCTAATCTAGTGAATGATTATTATTAAACGAGTCTATAGTGCGCATGTTAGATATTATTGCATGCTGCAAGTACACTGATGCATATTGCTTGTCACACACGGAGGAGGGTAAAAGCGTGCTCCCTGCATGTGCACACTGCGAATAGGAGTGGCAAAGCGAGAAGTTTTTGCACTACGGAGAGGGAAACGCGTGAAATTGCAGTGTGGTTCCGCATGGAAAAGGAAGAGTGATGAGAGGGAGGAGGGGGGGGGGGGCAGGCTGAGCGCAGGAAGTGAAAATGGAAGAAAAAAAAGAGAGCGAGTGAAATGCTGTGGGGAGAGGAGACTGGAAAACATGTAGCATACAAAAGGTTCTCAGTATATAAATATATATATTTTAAAAATCTAATAAATCAAATATTGTGCAACGCCCAAAGTGCACCATTCTCATTTCAGGTGTGTTAGTGAGCTCGAGCCTCCCATGTCTCTCTCTCTCTCTCTCTCTCTCTCTCTCTGTGCTGTGGCCGTGTGGGGGAAGGGAGTGAAGCTCAGAGCTCTCTCTCTCACACACACACACACACACATAGACACAGCCGGGTTCAATGCACCAGTTAAAGATACAATACTCATTTTTATTTTACATTTCTATTCTTTTTATTCTTCAAGAATGAATTAACTAACAATAATATGAAGATCATGTCCTGGATTCATGGCCTGAGTGCAAACACAATATGCAAAGAAGGGCACAGTGCTCTGAGGCATGCTGCTTGTTTGTATTGACATGTGCCTCTTGCCTCTTGTCAGTGTGTATAGACACACCTCCCCTCAACGCCCCTTCACTCTCAGCTCCTTCAAGAAGAAACAAAAAAAATATGGATAAACAGGCACACAGGAAGATGTTGTACATGGTAAGAGAAGGAGAGGAATGGGGGGGGGGGTGCTGGGATTTTAACCAGTGGTATGCGCTATGACATCACACCCAAATGAGAGTTGGATTTATTCGTGAATCATTCGCCTCAGGAAATCAGGCACTCAAGAAATGTGTAAGTCGTAAGAAAAATCACATCATAGCACATAAGTACTGAGCAGGAAACCAGAACACAGACTGATAATTGAAAATATCGTGCTTGTTTTAGTATTTCTTTAAAAGAGGATGTGGGGAGGGGGTGTGAGACGTGCCGTGGGTACTATGATGGTGGGCTGGACCAGGGGCTGGTGGGCTCTTCGAGGATGCCAGTGTGTAGTATTCCTCTTCTACAGTCTGGGTTCCCCATTGAGATCGGGAGACCTGGCCAAGATAGCAGTCGTACTAATTCACACCAGATAAAAAACAACCTACAGTGCCATGAAGAAAATATTTTGATATTTGTCACACTTAATTGATTAAAATCTTGAAACAAATTTTAATATTACACAAAGATAACCCAATTAAATATAAAATGCAGTTTTTAAATTAATATTTCATTTATTAAGTGAAAAAAGCTGTCCAAACCTCCAAACGCTGTGGAGGAATTTTGGCTCTAAAACTCTTAAACTCTTTTTTGTAGAATTGTTTTAATTCAGCAACACTGGAGGGTTTTTGTCCATGAATGGCCTGTTTAAGGTCAGATTTATGTCAGGATTTTGACTAGGCCACTTCAAAACCTTAAGTTATTTTTTTTAGCCATGCAGTGGTGGACTTGCTGGTGTGTTTCAGATCATTGTCCTGCGGCATAACCCCAGTGCCCTTGAGCCTGAGGTCACAAACTGATGGATGGACACTCTCTTTCTCAATGTTCTCGTAGAGCGCAGAATTCATGGCTCTGTTAATTATGGCAAGTCATCTATCACGCTACCACCACAATGTATGACTGTTGGTATGATAATTTATGAAATTCTGTGTGAGTTTTTTACCAGATGTAATGGGATGCACACTTTCCAGAAAGTTCAACTTTGTCTCATCAGTCCACAGAATATTTCCCCAAGTCTTGGGGATAATCAAGATATTTCTTGATAAATAAGATGAGACTTTATGTTCTTTTTTGGACAGCAGTGGCTTTCACCTAAGAACTCTCCCATGGATGCCGGGCATTTCACTACGGTTGTGGAAGTTCCCTGGTTTAAAAAAATCCCACGACCACCAAGCTGTCTCTGTTGGAACCTTGAGCACGGTCCTTAACCCTCAATTGTTCAGATGTATAATGAGATAAAAATGTATAAGGAAGTCTGCCAAATGGCTAAAATGTAAATGTAATGTCATTTTTGTCTAGTCTCTCTTATTGTTGAATCCTGAACACTGACCTTAACTCAGGCGAGTGAGGTCTGCAGTTCTTTAGATGTTGTTCTGAGTTCTTTTATGAGATCCTGGATGAGTCGTTGTTGTGCTCTTAGATTAATTTTGGTAGGCCAGCCACTCCTGGGAAGGTTCACCACTGTTTTCTCCATTTGTGGATAAGGGCTCTAACTGTTGTTCTCTGGAGTCCCAAAGCCTTAGAAGAGCATTTCTAACCCTTTCCATACTGATACTGTACGTCAATTACTTTGTAATTCATCTGTTCCCGAAGATTATGGAATAATATTTTGCTTTTTGAGATCTTTTAGCATGCTTCACTTTGTCAGACAGGTTCTATTTAAGTGATTTCTTGAGTCAACAGGTATGGCAGTAATCAGGACTGGGTGTTGCAAGTAAAGTAAAGCCTTTATTTTGTCACATATACATTACAGCACAGTGAAATTCCTTCTTCGCATATCCCAGTGTAACTGGGGTCAGAGCGCAGGGTCAGCCATGGTACAGCGCCCCTGGAGCAGTAAGTTGAGCAATATATTTTGCTCAAGGGCCCAACAATGGCAACCTGGCTGAGCTGGGAATTGAACCGCCGATCTTCCGATCAGTAACTCAGTGCCTTAGCCCTCTGAGCCACCACTGCTCAGTGAGATTTAACTCAGCTTTTCAAAAAATGTGGTTAATCACAGTTAATTCAAGATTTAGCAGGAACAAATTGTGAAAAAAAAAATCATATTGGACCAGACAGGTTTATACAGCATTTGTCCCCTTAATAAATTAAATTGACGTTTATAAACAGCATTTTTTTACTCTGGTTATCTTTGTGTAATATTCCACACACAAATTTTCCACACATTAAAGATTCAGATCATCAAATATTTGCAACAAAATATAAAATAAAGAAGGGGCAAATACTTTTTCACGACACTGTATATGACACAATAATCAAAAACAGTTAGATTCCAGAATTAATTAAAAAACAAAATAAGATTTTGAAAATCCATTCATAATAAAACGCATGATTTTTCACGAAAAACAGCTTGACTCTATGATTATCAATCAACTGTAAATGAGATTTTGGAAAAACCATAAAGTTTGTTTTATGAGCAATTTGGACCAATTTTACACTCTGTAGAGCAGTTTGTAGTATCTTACACCACCTGTAGTAGGGCGGCAGCGTATGTATAAATATCAGTTTCATCAGCATGTGTAGGTGTATTGTGAAGATTTTAAAATATTTAAAGGTGCCTTTTAGCTTGAACATCATTAACCCAATCATTTATGAAAAATAGAAAACAAAATAAGGCTTTGAGTTTGATCTACCCACAAGTTCCTGAATCTGAATCTGCATACTAACCATCCACCCTCATGGTTTCTGAACTGGACCTTAGTGAAGGAACCTTCTGGACATCCCTGAAGGCACAGAAGACCAAGAGGCTCCAAGCTGGCTGAACACCCAGGCTGAGGGGTGTCCTAGAGAGAGATGATAGTTTACTATCTGGTGACCTGGATGGAATGGGTTTTGGAAAAATAACAGAGGAGGAGAATAACAAAAAACATAAAACTCCAGAGCTTCCATTATTTCTTTGCTTGAGGTTAGGGCCTTCATTTCTACTGCTTTTTTTTTTTTGCTCTTTGGGTGGTGATGCCCTCAGGACGAGGTCCAGGGAGACCCTTTCCTCTTTCCCTTCAGCATCTGCCATTCATTTCATGCTCCTTTTATGTAGATTTGCACTTCATGTAGATGAGCTGGGTCAGGAAAACATTTTGCACATTACACATGATCAAAATATACAGATGACTACAAAGGAAATTAGTGTTTTAAAAACTTCTGTAAATCCATTAACTCTATTAAAAGATTTATAAATGAGGCACAGTGTTTGTTGACACCAGAGATGGATTAAATTGTCGAATCAGGAGTTATTGATACATTTCCTATGGCAACACAAAGCTGACAGTGATTACAATTATAACATTATTATGGTATATTATAGAATCATTCTATCCCACAAAAAGATCCATTTAAAGAAATAATTGAAAACCCAATATCGCCATTGACATTCATGTTCAAGATAATAATCTTATGATCACAGCTGTGATAATTTACATGGTAAACTTTGCTGTTGGAAGAAATGTATTTAGTGTTTATGGATGTTTGCGCCTGTTATTGATTATATTATTGACAATAATAAGACAAAAAACAAAAACGCTGACATTACTCCTAGGTGGATAAATACACGTTGTCAGTAAAAAGCTTTGAAACTTTTTAATGTAAAAATATAGTAATATAGTACAGTGGAACCTTAGATTATGAGCATAATTCATTCCGGGAGTGGGCCCGTATTCCAAAACACACGTAAACCAAATAGAATTTTCCCATAAGAAATAATGAAAACTTAAATTATTCATTCCACAGCCCAGAAAAATAAATACATAAAAATAATTAATACAATATATACAGTAAAAATAAAACAAATTAGCCTAAGCTTTACCTTAAAAAAAAGTAAAAATAAATCCCGACAAGTGTTTCCGTTTGTGTACGCAGGTGCCTTGTATTTAGCTCCGTGTGGAATTAGCCCCTTCCTTCGCCTTAATGGTTTATTTAAGCCCCCTCCTACAATATCTCTCCATGTGTCTGTTCATGATGATCATCCGCAGCCTGGCACTCTAGGGATTCCCTTGTTGTCACGTTAGCATTTGGAAGTAATACTGGCGATTCCTGGCCTAAAATAAACTTTATGCACTAAGCTGTAAAGGGTTTTTACCTGTTGTTGTCGTGAAGTTATTATAAAAAAAAGCATGGTGATGATTTAGAAATGCACAAAAACCTATACTGGTAGTAAGAAGAAAAACTGTCACAAAGATTCCTGATATTAATTCAAAGTGCTATTTTTTTTTTTAAATAAATCAATTGAATTGAATATTGCAGCAGGTACAACTGAAAAAAAAATCTCAGCACTGTCATTATCATGCATTTTTATTGCAGCCGTTCAAAATGCATATACAACGACACACACACACTCATAAGACAGAAAAACTATTTTCCCATTACTATCCTGTATGAGAGCCTAATGGTAGTCTGAGGCAGTCTATATCAATGTAAATAAAACAAAGGTTTACCTGCACATTGGTGAGAACTCGCTCTTGCAACGATATCATTAAGTTTCATACACTGGAGGAGCCGAAACCAGTCTCAGAATTCTCTGTCTGAATGTCTGCATGTGTGTCTGTCCAGCCAGATTTTGTCACAGCATCACACAAAGCTGCCTGGAAAGAATTTAATGAAACTTTGGCAGGACTTCGTATTTGCCTGAAGTTAAACCTGCTCTATAAATGAAATTAAAATCTTGACTGAAAGTGAAGTTGCAGGCAGTTAGGTACCAGATTAGAAACCGCACGTTTTAACAGTGTGATGCGCACTCTCAGCACACAGCCAGGAGTCTTCAAACAGCGGGTTGCCGGGCAGCTTTGAATCTGCTGTATGAAGTTGGATCGGGAAATCGGTTAATTCATTATTAAATGGCTATTCAGGACAGACACCTCACCCACACCAGCTCACACATACTGTACAGTACGAAGAGAAGACAATGTTAAAGATAATGATAAGGACATAAACATGGAGCCTCATTCCTGTTTCCTTACAGGTTCCTCTGGTGCTTATCAAAAGTGCCTTTGGTGTCCTGATCAAAATCACACAGTTATCATGAAATTCTAGAATATAAATAACCAAACATTTAGGCACATATCAGTGTAATTGTAAGTCTCTTGTAAGACTGTGTGTGATTTTATCATTTTCAACATGTTGCTCTGCTAAACCTCACTGAGTGCAATAAATAATAAATACTTATATGACACAAAGTAAAAATAATTTTTATATGCTCTTATTGTTCACAACAAATTATTTGATAAAACTAGGACTTTTGACTTTAAGATTCTTTTTTTAAATAATAATAATAATAATAATAATGATGATGATGAACATTTTGTAATTAACATTTACGTCCACCTGTCCAATGTTGGTGGAACTGCACCCACTTTGCGGCGACTCATACATTTTTTCAGTTAACACCCTTTTCACCAACTGTATGAATTTCTCTACATTCCTCAAACTGGAATGCTGTTGTGAGTGCTCAGAGTAGGGCTGACAGGGTGGCTCCTGGCACTGCACTCCAAAATGTATAGCCCTGAGAGGAGGGTGACAGCTCAGAGCCCCTAAATTATGCAAAGATATGTCTGAATCATGTCTTCTTCCATGCTACTGTATGTAATGCCTGAACCATGCCATTTAATGTCATTAATAAATTTTGCACTGTTCAGAAAACACTCTCTCACTCATCATCTATACCGCTTAATCCTGTATTCTGGGTTACGGGGGGCCTGGAGCCTATCCCAGGAGACTTAGGGCACAAGACATGGTACACCTTGGACAGGGTGCCAATCCATTGCAGGGCACACACCAACACACACTCCAGCCAATTTGCGAATGCCAATTAACCTAACCTACAAGTCTGGACTGTGAGAGGAAACTGGAATACCCTGAGGAAACCCACCAAGCAGGGGGAGCACATGCAAACTCCATGCACACAGAGACGGGAATCGAACCTGGCCGAGAATCGAACCCAGACCCTGGAGGTGCAAGGCAACAGTGCTAACCACTACACCACTGTGTCGCCCTCAGAAAATACTCCCAAATTAAATATTAAATCTCTTTTGCTTGTGAGTGTGTGCATGCAAGTACATTTACTGTACACATGGTAAAAGAGTAAAGATGAACTGATGATGAATAATCTTATTTTCTCGAGTGCTCCCGTTTTTTGAATGCACTATTTGTGCATAGATGCTCTATCACGAGATTAAAGATCGCTGCTTAACTTTTATATTTTTGTCCGAGGGATGGTCGCCATTGACTGGTTTCAAAGTTAAAAAATAGGCACATTTTAGTTGCCATCTATAGCCCTGATGTAGCGCATTTAATCTCAATGAAAGGTCTCATTCTGCTTCATCAAGCAAGACTGCTGTAACAAGTCTTTATCCAACACAGACATCTACCCCCACTGCCCAACTTAGGCCAGAAAGCTATGCCTCTTCCCTGGTCTGCAGCTGACTTCCTCCCTGGCAGGAGAGGACATACATTATAGACAATCCTGTTCTGTGCACCATCTCGAACACTAAACGCACGAAGATAACTATGAATAATTTGCATGTTGGCTTTTTTTGTGTGGTGAGAAGGAATCCCAATATTACAAGGTAGTATGACAGTATGAGGACCACCTAGCTGATGGCCAGATACTCCTTTTTGCCCCAGCCATCTGCCAAAATACATTGCTTTGTAAAACAAACGAGAAAGAAATTTAGACGAATGCACAACACAATTTAAGAGAACCTCACACAAACCTGCTGCTTATCAGTTGAAAAACCTCTTTAGTCACTTTTGTCCACTTGATCAGTTCTATCGCTGCTTTTTTAAAAGATAGCAATTAGTGGGCTGGTGATTCTCAAAAAAAATAGGTATTGCCTAATAAGTATTCTTATAATAGCCAGCGAGCCAATCACCACAAACTGCTTTACCACTTTTTTTGGCTTTGGGTAATTCACAATGATTGCAGTCTCAATGATTTTAGGATGCATATGCCCATTGCTCAAGTGGAAGCCCAGAGCCACATGCTTCCAACCCACATCAGGCTGAATTCACTGATTATCAATTACTCTGGCATTGACTGACAGGTAGTTCAAAACAAGTCTCTGCAATGGACATTTTCATTGGCTTAAACAATGAATTATAATCATGATTTATACATTTTATGTTGTCTATACGAGTAAAATAAAAACAAAAAGAATATTGCACTTTTAAATTGCAGAGCAATAAATAAATACTCAAAGAAAGTTTGGGTGAAGGCTGGATGAGGTTAGGGACTAGGCCTTACCATTCAGCCATACAGTACCGTAAGTTTCAGTACCTGTCATTTCACTAATTAAGTTGATTTCCATAAGCACCCAATTCCTTTGTAGTCCCAGTGGACATGGAGCCTAACACGTTCTTGTAAAGCAGGAATACAAATTCAATGCAAAGAATCACACATGCCTTAAGACACTCATTTACATCCAGAGCAAGTTCAAGTAGGGAATCTCATTATCAGCATAATGAGAATTGGAAGGAAATTTGCTTTTTCATGCATTCTGTTTTAGGACTATTGTCACTTGGATGATTTATTCTTATTATTCTTAACTATTCTTAACTTCTTATTATTATTCTTACATGCTTTCCAAAACAGGGAGCTTGTGGCTTGAAGACCCTCCTACCCCTCCAACACCTGAAACCAGACTGTGATGCATTTCTTCAGGACAAATTTGATTATTGCTGTCTAGAACTAGATCCGCAGATCCTCTGGGTGACCAGAACATTAGACCTTTTTGAAGATGGCATTGATGTTGGTCTCCCACAATGTTGGGAAATGGTAGTCCACGGAGCTTTGAAGGACTCCAAGAAATGTCCACTGTCATATCCACAGTTATGAGCATGTGCAGCTCCAGGTTGTTCTGACTGACATGCTGATGTGCTTGTCACCATTCTTTGAAGTCATTGAAGTCATGGAACAATGACTGGACATTAACCAATGAGTGGAAAAAGCTGTTTTTTTTTTCACATCACACTAAAGTTAAGAGGAATTGCTAATATCCCTTTTGCAAAGCTGCATCTAATCAAGATGTCCTCGAGTGTATTTTATTGAATGAACATGGCAATGCATTTAGGCTCTGCATTCACCTTTCTGAAGTCCACACAGAACCAGACCAATGTATCAACCTTGGGAACTGGGTAAATATCATTGCCTGCATACAACCACAGCCCGGTGGCTTCTCAATGTAGTGTTCTGTCTGATTAGTGCAACCTGGTAGAGGCCAAACGTAATGTAAATGACAGACATGGTACATGGGTCAGTGAATACTCCACTAAAACTAACACAAAGAAACACCCTCATGCATTCTGTTGTAATCGCCCAGTGTAGTCATAAATGACATAAATGAAACAATTGTGCATTTCAGTGGGCCAGAGAATTCACCAGCTAACATTTATGACTTGCCATACAACATTTGCATAACATCACCACAAGTGCTAATCTAATAACTTCCTTGACCTAAGTGGCTCACCATATAATTATGAAGAGACACGTCGGAAAGCATTTTCTCTGCATCTCCTTTGGATTGATATCTGGAATACCTCTTCTGTATTTAAGTGTCCTGCAACATTTGACTAAAGTTTTGTTTTATTACTGCTCCTTTTGTCAGAAGAGTATTTCCATGCAGTCATTGAGCTAGTTGTACCGCTTCCTCCAATCACATCAGCTGGTTGTGCTGGACTCATTTTGCTGTCCCTTCAAAAGTAACAGTGAACTGATCCAGTACCATTTAGGCATACCAAAATCGATGGCATGCCTATGGTTGATAGTGGATGGTGTTGTGTGGCAGACCTATTCAGGATTGTTTTATTGAAGCCCAGGTTCACATGCTTACTGTGATCACCCAGTGAGCGTTTGGCAATTTACACATTGGTGCTGCATGGTTTTTTGAATTGTCTAGTGTTCCTATTTTTCAACATGCTATTTTGTTAAGGGTTTAATGATGATCAGAACTCCATTAGTGTGTCAATTCCTCATTTTCTTTACACTGTAACTCCATTACGGTGTAATTTCCAAATCTATGAGGCACTCATAGATTTGGTCAGTGATGAGTAAACTGGTGGTAGGTCATCAATGCTTTGTAACATGCTTTGTAATTTATGACCCCTTTCATGTTCTCATTTTTGAGGATAAAAGGTGTCAGAAATTGGTGCTATTCCAGACAGCCAGGAAGGAGAGCATTCTGAGTTATAGAAAAGATCTTAAGGTTCCCAGATCTATGAACAAGCTCTTACCACTCTGATAGAATATTACCAAAATAACCCTAAATTCTTAATTTAAATATTATTTAAATATTAATTTAAAGCCAGATAGCCGAATGTAGCGGAATCAGAGTAGTGTTTCTTCTTCACAAATCTACTCAAGTAAAAGAAAAAGTATGGTGCAGTAAAACTACTCATAGAAGTTTTTTTTTTTTTTTTTCAAAAAGTTACTCAAGTAAATGTAAATCGTTACTACCTACCTCTGGTAAGACATCATACCAAAAGAAATCAAACCTCTTTAAAAAAAATCTTTGTTTAAGTGCTGACTATGTATGTACATTCTTGAAACAAGCTGTTTCCCACCCTTTGTTAAGAAAAAGGCTAAGTATGACCCCAGTCAGCTGCCCACATATACAATACGGCAATATCAAATCTATAGTTAATTTCCAGCATCCTAGAAGAAAATGTTGTGGCACAGCAATTATGTTCCTTGCAAAGTAGGAATAATGAAATCAGTCATGATGTAGGGATCATCCCAATATTGAGACAGTGCTGGTTAAAGTTCGTAGATGTAAATAGTGATTTCTTTACACATTCTCAAGTAAATTTTAGTGTTTCACAAGGTCCTGTTTTAGGCCTGTTGCTTTTTTCTCTCTATGCTTAGTTTTATTCACAAACATATTAATAGTTTCCACTGTTATGCTGATGACACACCATTATATGTCTCAGCAAAGGTAGATGATTGACACCAGTTTAATAAAGTTCAGAAATAAGTGAAGGACATTAGACATTTAATGCTTATTAATTCTCTTTTACTTAATTCTGACAGATGTACTGGTACTAGGAGATAAGATGTGGTTGGAATTTCTGTTTCATTGTGTGCAGCATTATTTAAGCCCATGTAGAAAATATTACTAGAATAGCCTTTTTTTTTTATTTGAAATATTGCCAAGATAAGAAATATAATGTCACTACATGATGTAGGGAAACTAGTCTGTGCTTTTGTCACCTCTAGGTTGCTTTATTGTAATTTTTTACTAACTGGATGTTCTACTAGGTGCATAAACAAGCTCCAGCTAGTACAAAATGCAGTTCACAGACTCCAAATTAAACATTTGCATTCACTTTAAATACTATTATTAACCTATAAAGCTCTGAATTGTCTCTTACCTCAATGATCTACTGTAATGGTCACAGTACCTCAATGAACTGCTAGAGTATTATCATTTTCCACATCTACTTCGATCAAGAAGTGCTGGCTATTTGTTGGTATCTCCTGTAATGAAGACAACAATTGGACCACAGCTTTTTTGTTATGTAATAGCCTTCCAAAAATATAGAGGACTCATACATTCTCAGTGTTCAAGTCTAGACTGAATATTTATTTGTTTAGTCAAGGCTTTTGTGAAAAGATTTTTTTTATGTAAAGGTGTAGATCTGGAGGGCCATTTCCACATGTTTGGGCCATTAAAGTGTTATTCATATTCTCTTCTCAGTAATTTCAGATAATATGTGCCAAATGTATTAATGAGATAAGTAGAAAAATATTGGTCCAAATGGAAATCAGATTGAGGGTATAACTCTGTATAGGTGCTGTTGCACTTAAGACCCAAATTGTCTGCTTTAAGACTCATTAATTATTTTAATCTAGATGCCTGGGCAATGAATCATCTGTGCTCCTGAAGAGGGATTTTTATTGTGTAAAGCTGCTTTGTGACAATGTCAATTGTTAAAAGCGCTATATAAATAAAATTGACTTGACTTGACTTGAGGTATTGGTTGGTTCTCTGGCAGTTTCTTATGGGACGGGTTCCTACCTGATTGCATCTAAGTAGTTGTGGGTGAAGGGCCTTGCTCAAGGACCCAACATTGACAGCCCAGCGATGCTGTGGCTTGAAAAGAGGACCATCCCTTCAACAGGATAACACCTTAACCACCAGACTACCTATGATCCTCTTTAAGGAAAAGCGCCTATGGACAAGGCAAGTCACATAGATAGGTGGAGCAGGAAAGAAACACCCTCCAATGTTAAGCCAACTCTAAAAGATAACAGAATGATTGTCCTGCTGTTGTCTTATACATTTCCATTCTCATGGCAAATTAAATTAACAACCCACACCCGAGTGAAGTCACAACCATAAGCTATAAACTGACAGTGGCCCAAGCACCATACTGTCATTTTATATTCTCTACCTCAATAATCATGTTATTATTGGACGTTCTGTATAACCACATATACATAAATGTTTTATATGGAGAGTTTCTAATAGACATGGATTCTTGATCTTTTTCAAGTTTTCAAATCGTATACAGTATAAGATTTGAAAGTAGAAAGTGATGCTGTAACATTTTGGCTTTCAAGGTGAAATTTGCTTCGATTTTGAATGATAGAGTAGAAAAGTGTTTGTAAAAAAAACAGTGTGCATTTGTTTGTGAAATTAAGTCCTTACTTAAAGTACAATTTAAAGTTATTTACAGCTACATTATTAGGACACCAGAAATTCTGATAAAGAGGAGAAATTACATTTTTTTTTAAAAAACACTGCATATCGTGATAATATCCACCATGGATGAAAGCAGTCCAACACAGTTCTGATGTGTTTGCAGTCTTTTTATTCATCCAGTGCAACTCACAAACAAGCCAACTGTCATAGTGTCAAATCACACAAAAAACCCAAACTAGTTATTTACTTTTCCAACTTTCAGCAGAGTACCTGCATGTGATTGCGCAGATTAGGATCAGATACAAACCCCTTCAAAGCATCTTTGCAGACACTGCCTAATCTCACCCCCAGTTGTAGCCAGTGACAGGAGCACAAAGGCCTCACTATTATATAAGAGCTGACAGATCAGCAGACAGCGGAGTAGGAAACCCTGTCATCATGGCAGTAATGTGTATCAGCCATATTGGGAAAAGACAGAGAGTGGGTGGGGGAAGGCTTTAGTTGCTGTGCATTAATTGAGATTAAAGCTAACTTATTGAGACTACTGCTAATTTGGTCTGGTCCTGCTACATATGAGGCTTTGAATAAGGCATTTACAAAGATTTATATAAGACCTGCTGGTGAGTGAAGGTTGGGTTTCGAGTGTGCATTCACTCACTATTCTCTATAGCGCTTATCCTGTAAAGCAGAATGGGATTCCTGGAGGCTAACTCAGGAGACTTGGGGCATGAGGCAGGGTACACCCTGGATGGGGCGCCAATAAATTGCACACTGCAGGAAATTGGAAATACCAATTGGCATACACTGCAGATAACCACTACTAACCACTACACCACTGTGCCACCATCATACACATTTCTTAAAATAAACTCATACAATTGGACATTTATAGAGTCAATGTTTGCCTAATATAATTGGCATTTTCTTATGGTTTGATCATTCTTGGTCTCCATCCATGTCCTATTATTAGTCTCCCTAGTGTGTCATGATTATTTACCTGAATATCATGCCTAAGAAGCATTGATTCAAGCCATGTGCCCTCAATCCAGCCCTGTGCTTACGCCTGGCACAGCCGGTATGTCAAGCTCCCACCCAGCCCTCGACATTGAAGAAATCAACCAGGGATTTTGGGGTGATGTGCTGGAACATTGTTAGGTGCCCTAAAAACCCTGCTTCTCAACTCTGGTCCCAGATGACCACCTGCCTGTACATTCTAGTGTCTTTTCAGCTCCCAGCAGGCCTGATGTCACTAATCAGCTAATTAGCATCCTTTTATGCATTGAAATGGGTGTGGTAGAGCAGGGGAAAACATTAAAATGTGCAGGGCAGGTGGTCCTCCAGGACTGCTTCAGGGGGTTGGTTGTGTCTGTGAGTGGTGGGGGTGTGGGGGGTTGGTTTGTGTGTAAAGGATATCCCTAGGAGGGAATTGGGCGCCTCGATATTTCTGTGTTTTTCTATGCGTGACTTTAGCTTGTCTTTATGTTATTTAATCTTTATTATTTAAGGACTAAACTTGATCTCTTTAGTTTCGTATACTCTGTTGTTTTGATGCTTATATCACTGTTGGATTTCAGTTTACTTCTGTACTGTTTTCTCCATTCATGCTCCAGTTTTGTTTTGTGTTTATATAATTTTTAATTATCCAAAGTGATTTACACTTACCTGTGAACATCCTTTTTATGAATAAAGTAAATTAAATAAATTAACTAGTGATTTTTTCATTTAGTTTATGGTGTAAGGTTGTTCTTAGATGCAATGTGTTTGTAACAGGAAGCTTCCTCACAAGTCCTCATCCACTTTACTTTAAGGTACAACTTTTAAATTATTATTCATAAAATAACGTAAAGCTTCATTGAGTAAAGTTATTTTCTTTTTTACATTAATATGGTTAAAAAATTTGAATCTATACTGAGCCTAACATTTAAAGCACTCAGGAATAAACTGTTCACTCTTATTTTAACATCAACATAAATTTAATCCATTTTGACTTGCTATCACTTGCCCTTTTTTAATTAACATTGCATCCAGTCAAGTCTGATCATATAGAATTATCATAAACCAACGTCATTCTTTCTTTCACTACAGTAAACTTTGTTGTATTGGAATTGGACTTATGCCTCATTGTGTTTGGGTAAACATTTCAGAAAAGTGACATATTTTTTTACATATCTGCCTGTCAGGTTGTAGGTAAATAAAAAAAGCAAAACTGGACATAGTGAAGTTAAATATTTTATTGCAATTGTAAAATAACTGAAACATTCCCCTGTATGTGATGTCCTTCCCTTCATTTTATGCAAGTACTTCAAATGAGCACTTTTTGTATGTATAAATATACAGACAGCATATGTGGTGTATGTGTGTATATATATATATGACATAATATTATGGGCGGTCATTTAAAATTATATTTTTTTTACTGGTGATGGTGTGAACAGACATGTTGTATTGAGTATCACCAACCAGAAACAGCTTTACAGAAATACAAAAATTCCAGGTACCGTTCACATGGTGTGTACTGGTGCCACAGGAACCCTAGAGCCTATCCCAGTGAACTTGAGCCACACAGCAAAGTACAGCCTGGATGGTGTGCCAACTCATCTACTACCACATACTCTACAGGAAATTTGTTAACACCAATCAGCCTACAGTCTTTGGACTGTGTGAGTAAACCAGAATACCCTGACAAACCCCACCAGGCACACACAGACTGCAGGCAAGATTTGAACCCCTAATCCTGCACGTATTAGATGACAGTGCTAATGAGTAAGCCTTAACACCCCTAATTGTATAAAAAATATTTTTTATGTACAGGCTTGAAGTGTTTAAGAAGTGCCTGTGTTGTTTCTACCATTGATTGATATTTCGTGATTTTTGCTTTTGAGTAGTGTCTTTTTCTTCTTCTGTTCCCGTTACGAGCCGTCACAGCAGACCATTTGTCTATATTCTAGCTCTGTGTACCACATCTTCCTTTGTCACTCCAACCTTTTGCATGTCCTCCCTCGCCACATCCATAAACCTCCTCTCGGGCCTTCCTCTTCTACTTCTTCCAGGCAACTCCATCTCTAACATTCTCCTCCTGATACACCCCTCATCCTTTCTCTTCACATGCCCAAATCTGGCCTCTCTAACGTTGTCCCCAAACCATCCAATGCAATGTCCTGCAATGTCCATCTAATTTACTCATTCCTAATCCTGTCCATTGTTGTCATTCCCAAAGCAAATCACAGCATCTTCAGCTCTGCCACATACAGCTCTGCTTCTGAGTAGTTTGATAGAGATAATCTTCTAAAAATTCAGTTAGATGATGTGGCACAAATGTAAGATTTTATTGACGGGACGTCACGGTGGCTCCAAAGTCCTGGTTTGATTCCCGCTGATTTGATTTGGTCTGTGAGCTTGGAGTTTGCCTGTTCTCCCTGTGTTTTGAGGGTTTCCTCCGGTACTCCGGTTTCCTCCCACAGTCCAAAGACATGCAGATTAGGCTAATTCACAAATTACCCATACTGCGTGAATAAGTGTATGTTTTTGTGTGCGTGTTGATAGGGTGGACCCCGCCTCGTCTCCTGGGATAGGCTCCAGGCCCCCGGCGACTCTGTACACAGAATACTGTGGTATAGACGATGAGCAAGTTTATATTGAAAGTCAAAGTAAAACTGTATATTTTCCTGCTAAACGTACAGAACAGAAAGATAGTAAAATTAGCTAGTGTTTCTCTCTCTCTCTCTTTCTGTGTGCGTGTGTGTGTGTTAGCAGCACTGTGGGGCTGAGAAGAGAATCCCGATCCTTGTTGATCTCACAATAAAAATGACTTCAGCCAAATGAAAAACTAAACCACGCCATTTTTTCACTCCTGCTCGACTTCCTATCGGACCTGATTGTAACCTACAACATTCTCGTGTGTGTGTGTGTGTGTTTATGGTACACGATGAGTATTTTGCTTTCTAACTCCATACTCCAGTCCGGGTTTTCCCGCGGATTCTTGCTTCAGTTTATTGTGTGCGCTCTCAGGTGCGGATCACAGCCCGGCAGCCTGAGTGTTCCTCCGCGCTTCACTCTGTGGCGTGTGTGTGTGTGTGTGTGTGTGTGTGTGCTCGCGCGCGCGTGCGTGAACTCAGTTAGTACACAGACGGTATATTTTTAGGGCTTCCTTAGTACAGTATGACAAGTCTCGTTGACGATTCGTTGTTTACACACTGGTGGAATAAATACATAATTAACGCACGGACTACTTGTCGTGTCTGCTCCGTCTCTAACCCGTACAATGCATTCCTGTGTTGTTGCGCGCGTGATGCGGCCCGCCTGCCTGCTGTTCCTGTAAACTCCCGCCTTAACTTCAGGACAGAGCCTGAGCCTCACATCCTGCACTGCTTTCACAGGCTGTCTACACAGTTACCATGACATTCAATTAACTACAAACCTCACACCAGTGCACAATCACCAAATAAAAAAAGGACGTGCGTTAATTGTTGGATAAACAGTTAAAACAGCTTACATGTCAGTAAACATGCATGGCTCACATGTTTCCTTATAACGAATACTCTAGAGTTAGTGCATCAGCACATTCATTAGGTTTTAATTGATGTCTAAAGTTGTCCATTCTAATTCAATTCAATTTTATTGATATATTTTAATGATATAACGGTCATTGTTGCAAAGAAGCATTATAGAATCAAAAAGAAAATGTTGGAAATGTGTATTAATTGTAGGAAGGCATGGGGGCGTAGTGTTTAGCACTGTCACCTCGTGCCTCCGGGGTCTGGGTTCAATTTCCACCTGAAGTTTGCATGTTCTCCGCGTGCTTGGTGGTTTTACTAAAAGGGAGTAAAGCACCCAGTTACTCCACCGTCAAGAGTAATTTAAACCATTATGAACCCACTTTCGTGATCATTATTATATTATTTTTAAGAATGTTAGCTACTTAAATAGAAAAACATTGCTAAACCTTCATAAACACCTGACAATCCTCCAGTCCTCTTTTCCTGTTAGAATATGCTCCACTCTTCTTTTCTTTTCTGGAAGGCTTTTGGCTAGTTGTTGGAGCCTGTGGGGATTTGTGTTCATTCATTAATTCTACAAGAACATTGATGAGCTCAGGTGCTGGCGTTGGGATGTCAACTACCCTTTTTTCTCCAAGGCAGCTAATTCAGAGCCTGTGCCCAGTTTCAAATAAATTCTTTACTTTCTGACAGAAGTTATGTGACTCTCCAGGTTATGAAAAAAAAACACTAGCGCCAGATAAGAACTAGCACCTCATTGACTTTGGTGGAAGGTGTTCAGTAGGGTTGAGTTCAGTTGTGGTTCTGTGCCCTCGAGTTCTTCCACTTCAAGCTGACTTGCTGGATAATGACTTTAGCTCCTGTGAAGGGAAACTGTAACGCTACAGGACACAGGAACATCCTATACATCTGGATACTTCCTATTTTGTGGTAAAGGTTTTGGGAAGAACTACATTGTATATTTATTGGTGTGATGGTCAGGGCACACATACATTTGCCATATAGTGTATATTAGGCTGAATAATACTCGTAATCATGTTGAATTCAGTTGAAAAATAAGAGATTTACCGAAAAAGTATGGATAGGAATCACCAGGGCTCACCCTGATACGATGTTGTCACAATACATAGGTGCCGATTCGATTTGTATTGCGATTCTGTTCATATAACAATTTCATCTTGATTGATATACCAATCATGATTTGGTATTATTTATTTATTTATTTATTTATTTATTTATTATTTTTATTACAATTCTAAACAGACACATGCTAATGTGTCAAGTTTAAAGTGCACAACCTTCAGGAGCATCATTTCACCACGTCAAAAGACAAACACATATAAATTAAAAACTAATTTTTAAAAAATAGTTTTGGAGAGTGTGTGGTGAATTTTCACACAAAAGAATCATGATACGTAATTGAATGTATAACCTTATTCCTTGTGACATCTTCACAATTGGGGCTGAGACTTGGGCCCGCACTTGGGCTACATCCCAGTTTATGGACTTTGATTGGGTTTGGAAGAAAACTGCGCATCAACACAACCAAACTATCTAACATTCTGTCCCATGATAAAGAAATCAGACTCCTGGAATTCAGTGTCAGACTGATGCTTTTCATTCTTTACTGTGCTCTTCAGTGGTCCTTCTTAGACATGCAGCACCTCCTATGTGACTTGTAGCATTGTGGTTGCTAAAAGGAAGAGCTTAAAGTATTTTGTTTTTTCAATAAGATACTTGTATACCCTTTGAATAGGAGAGGTCAGTGTGTTAGCAATGTCAAAGCTTTGTTGAGATATTTTGTACAAAGACGGGTGCAGCCATCCAGCTTTTTCCACTAAATGAACTTTGCAATAGAAAATAGAGAGAGGGCATTCAGCATGGCAGAATTATGTATGAGTATATTATGAGTACCATACCGACTAAAATAAATAAATAAATAAACATACAAATATAGCAATGATCTAGATATATAAATATTCAAGACAACAGAAAACTCTTTCACAGTGCCGTCAATAAAAACACAGTGAGAAGTGCTACTCAACAGTTCCATCTACTGACCGCCAAGTTGTAACACCCCATGAAATCAGGTAGTGGATTCGTGTCAAGTGGACTTGTTGGTTTGAAAAGTTTCGCTACTCATCAAAATCTAAGTTATAAAGAAGCTACTTAGATGAGTTGCGAAACGTTTCAAACAACAAGAAGAAGCCTGTTGACATGATTTAACTTCCAGATAACCTCTCGGGTCCTGGTCTAGTGACAATTTTCATCAACTTAACAACCCTACCACTCCTTAGAAGAAGATGAAGATATGAGTCTTGTCTGTGACTCAAGTAATTCGAAATGACAGCAGGGCAACTTTAAAATCATAAATATATTACATACATACATACATACATACATACATACAGTGTATGGGTCAAGCATTATGTTTGAAATATAGTTTTCCCTGTTTACATTAGGGCTTTTGTTTTCAATAAATAAATCATAGCGGTTAGTTTTGCCCAGGAACACAAAAGTTGTTATTTTGTGCCACAGTTTAAAAAATGTAACTTGTTTCAAAAAAGTGACTTTGGTAAACATTTCATTGAATTTCATCTTAGTATTTGTTATAGACAAAATAATATCTATATAATATTTTCCCCCCTAAAACAATGAGTGGTATGAGCTCAGGTAAATGAGGCCTGCAAGGACCTACACTGCAAATATAAGTTTAAAACTTGTAATGTTCACAAGAGCTGAAGTTGATAAAAAGATCAAATACAACATTAGGTAATAATATATGAATTATTGTGGATTTATAATGATATAATATGATCCGGTCAAAAGTGACAAGGAACATTATGATACCACTTTCATTCTCCCAAACAACATAAAAACATTCCTTGTCCCAAACAAGATAACTTACAGTAGAAGTAGTTCTGTACACCACAGACACTGTCTGCACTCACATTGCACCATTTTACAGATTAATTCAGATTATTTGCTATAAAACAAGATCCTGGCTGCCATAGTTTAAACTAGCATGGTCTGGCAACCCGGAGGAGTGGAGAGACATAAAACTCTGATTTGGGTTGCCATGTCATCTCCTGGTGTTGGTCATTGTTTATCAAGTCCAAAGTCTACCAGCAGATTCTAGAGCACTTCATGTTTCCGTCTACTGACAAGCTTTATGCAGTTGCTGATTTCATTATCCAGCTGCACCAGCCCACAGTGCCAAAACTACAACTCACTGGTTTGCTGGCCCTCATTTTATTGTGATTAATTGTTCAGCCAATAGAGGGAATCTGTAAACATTGTCAGGGGGAAGATGGGAAACACCCTACTCGATAATACAGACGAGTTGAAGGCAAAAGAACCCTGGTCTTCAATAATGCCTCAGCAGCCATGTCATTTCACACTGATTATCCAAATCTGAGATATAAAGAAGCTTTATCAATATATAATTCATGCTAAAAGACCAAGCATTGAGTGCATACATTAACATACCTTTCAGAATTTCTGAATTGTCAATCTTTTCTGACTGATCTTAGCAAATATTCTTATATTTTGAAATACTGGATTGTAGTTTTTGAATATTAAGTTGTCACCAGAATGAAAACAAAACAGATTTGAAATATTTCAACTTTATATGTAATAATTCTAGAATATATGAGAGTTTCACTTAATTGAATTAAACGACAAAAAAGTTACTTTTCCACGTTTCCATGATTCAAATTTTTAAGATATACTGGGAACTCTGCTACTATTCTCAAATGTATTTGTCCGGGGCATCTCATAGGAGCTTTCTGAATTGTAAGGAGACTGGGTCAGAGGTCTGGGGCTTCTTGCCTGTTTGACCCCTTGGTCCCTACGGGTATGGGTGAACCTTGGGTGCCCATGGTCCTGTCACCAGTCATCATCAGTCATGCAGTATGGATAGACCTACCTCAGATTCTGAACAAAGTTAGTTGCATATTGGCTGAAGACTAATAAATAGTATAAATATGATCATATAGATTTGGTGGTGTTGCATTACTGCTTAAGAATTATGATTATGTCCTACAAGGTGGAAGGATGGGCTTTAACTTTTACTTTCTGCTTAAAGATAGAAAAACACATTACATGAATTGAAATCAGAATTAACGTCTGACTTATGACTGACGCAACCAGCCAAAACCAAACAGTGCATGACTTGCTGCTTATAAGGTACTTTATTATCTGATTCTATTAATTTGATCTTGCTCTAAGTCTTATAAACCTCTCAGCTGTCAACAAAAACAAGAGCCAAATGTAAGAGTTATTGAAACACAATGCCCATAATACCTTCTATGATCATAGATGTTATTTAAACCAATTAGTATGCAATTGGCAGCTTGGAGAGGAGATGCAGAATAAAGCAGAGTCTCAGCCTAAGGAAAGAGCCAACCTAATGTAATTACATCTTATTTATAACACAATTTTAACAATAGACACAGGCACAAAGCAGCTTTACAGAGATACAGATACGGACTTAAATGAGCAAGTCACCCTGTTTTAAGACTTGAACAGATTGTGCCTGTGTTATGATGTGATGTGATAAGATACGGGTGATGTGCTCATATCTTCTAGTCGAGTAAGGACTTTTATCGTAATAATATTTCTGAATTTTTGAAAGACTATCCTAGTAATATTATCTAATTATTCGAAACATAGAGCAATATTTGATTGTTCACTTTCAATAGGAAACTTCCTAATACAAGAGGCGCTCAAGTCACACCTGGCCATGTGATTACCGTTCTGGTAACCTGTCGCCAACTTACAGAAAAGACACACGTGTCTGTGGGACAATCATTCACCAACACCACTTATGTATTTCAGGAATTCGGCTGGGAGTTAATGTCACATCCCCTGTACAGTCCTGACCTAAAGGAGCTCTTGGAAAGCCAGAAGTGCATAGACCCACTCCTGTCCTGTTGGAGGAAGATAATCAGCATCCAGTGTTTTATGTCTCTGGTTTGGTCTTGGTGTGTTTCTCTCACCACAGCAGTGCAAATAACACTGAGCAAAAAAAATGTCTTTGTTTTAAAAAACGGTCTGCATTAAGTAAAGAAAACAACTAAGACGATAAGGCTGTCCAGCAAATTATTACACCCTGAGAGGTTAGTGCTGAACCTTCAACTTCACTAAAGACACCTGATCAGAAAATAAACCTGGGTGTGTCACAAGGTGGGAGATCGGGAAAGTGCCCACAAGCCACTGGAGGCAGCATTATGAACACTATATATACATGCATACATATGGAGCATGATATAGTGAAAAACCAATAAACCAGATGACTAGTGCTGGTGGCTCAGCGAGAAGATCTTCTGCATCTCATTCTGTTCTATAATCACACTTTAATGATTTTTTTTTTTTTGTTGAGAAAGATCTCATTTAAAATCCATTTAAAACACAAGCAGTGTGATTAGAAAGCTGTCCCAGTGTTTTTGTGTTAACTCTAGTGAATCTTAATTCAACAGATATGCTTATGGATAAAAAAAACTAGTGTAGTTTTGCACATATACATTTCTTACATCATTTATTGCTGTTTAATGTTAATAGTGCTATAATCACATTGAAAATTTCATGCAGAGTGCGTAGTTAAGAAGATGTAATGTTATCCATGCTAAAGTAAAGCATAGCATGACATTTAATAGCATTTTATAGCATGACGTGAATGTGAGTGAGCATTTAAAATAAAATTTATATGTCAGAAAACATATCCTGCGGTTGTGGCCAAGATATATGGCCTGCATCAAGAAAGGAAAACAGTTAAGGAGATTGTAGAAACTACTGAAAATAGGTTAAGAATTGAAAAATGCATTATTAAAACGTGGAAGTATTGTGGTTAACCATCCTTTTCGAGGAATAAATGTGGTCAGAAAAACATCCTGAATGAGATGCCTTAAATGCTTAGTGAAATGAAAAATGAAAAAGTAGATCTCATGGCTAAGAGTAAAAGTAAGCATTTACATATACCCAGCGTGAAAGGGATTGGAACTAAACCGCTGTGTAGCCTTACAAAAAGCCACTTATCAGTGAGGACATCAGGGAAACAGCTTCAATTTGCTAGGGAGCATAAAGACTTTACTGTGCAGCATTGGAAAAGGGTCTGGTCTGATGAGTCCAGAATTACTCTGTTCCAGAGTGATAGGTGCATCAGGGTACGGAGTGAGGCAGATGAAGTGATGCACTCATCATGGCTATTGGCTCTCCCTCTGGAGGCAGTGTTATGATCTGAGGTCAGGTCTGTTGGTCAGGTCTGGACTCAGCAACTTTATGTGGCCAAGAAATGAGGTCAGATGATGAGCTAAATGTACTGAATGGGCAGAATATTCCATTAATGTATTTGTTCTTCCCTGATGTTCCGAGATGACGATGCCAGGATTCATCAGATTCAAATTGCGAAAGAATGTATCAAAGGGCCATGATCCCCACAATGCAGTCCAATGAAATATTCAAGGTTGACATTTGTTCTTATCCTCATCAATATTAAACGTTGAAATATGTCTTCATTCTGGTGTAGAACCAGGAACCTGCGCGTACAGTTTCAAAGACTTGAAAAACATTACTAACTCTGGCCAGCAGAGGGCAGACATGCACTACTGGTCTCATTCGCCTTGTGTTTAACTTCTCATGTCATGCCTCAGACACCTAGTCAAATTTTTTTTTCAATCTTCAGGCATGAGGGGGTATATATACAGGGGTATCAGGGTTATAGATACAGGGGT
>QMIH01000722.1:197181-209568 GCA_003987875.1 Clarias batrachus
CACACACACACGCACATACGCACACACACACACACACACACACCACACACACACACGCACATATGCACACACACACACACTACACTCAAGATGCTGATAGTGTGGAAGCTAAGAACGCAAACATAAACAAACAGGAAGTGCTTGAGATGAGCTGCCTTCACAGTTTACGCAGATCTACCAGACTGACTATCCACATTATTCCTGTTTCCTACAGTGAACTGGTTATACTGCCGGTAACATGGTGGTCTGAAAAAAAATTGCACGTTATCAGTTATTATGACAGCCTGTAAAACGTGACGTGAAATTCGACCGGTTGCTGGAACCAGAGTTTTCAGCGTGAACCAGAACTTGATCATCTTGTCACTGCTACTACAGATCATCCTGACAGTTCGACGGACTCTGGGTGTGTTTGCCCACCTGGTTGGGTGGCAGGTATCCCAGTGTGAGGGTGTGGAAACACACTCGCTGCGGTGTGTACGCATGCATGCCTGCTGTGAGCTTGATGGAATTAGGAGGCTGTCGATTGTTTTCTCCGCAGAGGCCCACAGCCTCACGAGCCTTCCACTCTCACGCTTGCAGTTCAAAGAGAGGCAGACGGGGTGGGGAGGGACCCCCTCTCTTCCTGCGCTCCTCCACATGGTGTTAGGCCGCTCATCGTCCTCGTATCCATGCCTCATTTCCTAATGACTGGCCGCAAGTGTGCTCACTCACGGCTCCTCACACGTACACATACACGGGGTTAAAGGATTTGTTTGAAAAGGTGGATCAGTGTCACACCTCCGTCTATGAGAAACAAAGGTCAAAATCTTAGCCGTAGCTCAGCAGTAACATCTTAACTAAGAAGTAACTAAAATTTATTTCTCTGATACGTTTAAGAGCTGAACGTGTGAATGTTGTAAAGAACTCTCATGTGTCGTTTCATGTGTGTGTGTGTGTGTGTGTGTGTGTGTTAGTTCACATCCAGTGTGTTAGTTTAACCCTTAAAAAGAGGAAAAAATCTGAGCGGGCAACACAACATACTGTAGGTCAATGATGATTAAAAAAAACAAAGTTCTTAAATGGAAGCCTTGCGGTGGCTTCAGACATTAGCATTAAATATTTTCTTAATTTCTTAAAATTAATTTTTTATAATTTTGTAATTTTTGTTCATACAAACTATTGCAAACAATTGATTATGTTTATCCGTGCTATTTCTTTAGCCTATGTGACCCATTATTTATTTATTTATTTATTTATTTATTTGTTGCTCAGTCACGTTTGGTAATCGATTGAAATGATTTCCAATTTAGTGCTGAAATATGAGATATGTCACTCTATACTGCACAATCCTGAGCTCTATATATGTTTATTAAAAAAAAAAAAAAACAGCAAAACAAATAATGGATCAAATGCTCTGAGTTTTAAGTGCTTTGGTGCAGATCTTCTGCTGTGTGATGTTATGAGAAACTGTCCGTGTGAATAAGCTGCTCTGAGATCTGACTATAGACGTCAGAATGTGAAGACTGAACCATTAGACGGCTGTTCAAAGTACACGAATGTGCTGGAGTAGGAGTTGTGTTTGCTTAAAATGGAAAAAAAAAAAAAGAGCTGAATATTACATTCTGGGGAAGTAAAAAAAATATAATTTAACAATATAATTTCCCTTTGAGACTAATAAAGCACTCTATTCATCTATTCATCTATCTATTTACCTGAATTATTGTGATGTATGGGAATATTCTGGCAATAGCGTAAGACATTTTCAAACTTAAAATAAAAATAAAAGTCTGGAATCAGGCCTAATGATGTCATACTGAGAAACGTTAGCTAAACCACCCGTGTTTAAATGATTACCCGGATCACACACACCCCTGGACATGTTTAAACTGGGCAACACCTACGATAAAAGCAGCGTTTCCGGGTCTTCCGTGTGTGGGATCAGCCGAGAACGGGAGAGAGTTCAGAGGAACATTTAAGGGTTCTGGAGATGAAGGGAGATCAGAAGAAAAGGTGCAATTACTTCTCCTTTCTTATGGAAATGCTAATGAAGTAGGCGATAGGGCCGCAGACAATGGGGGGCTACAGGCAGGTTGAGCGTCACCATGTAAACAGCTTCCTGCCACGGAGCCATTTAGCCCTCACTTTTACTGACTAACAAGCCATCTTCACGATGACTACAAAGAGCTTGGTTCCATCAAAGACCAGCACAAGCCTCGGTCGCACTGCCAGGCCTGACCACTGCAGCGGTTCCCAGGAGGGTCAGGGAACACGTCGTTCTCAGCTCGTCTCATTGGTTTTAAGTGTTTCACTTCTTACAGGAGTACAGTGGAATCAGACAAGAGTCACATGGCCACCACCATCATCATCATCATCATCATCAAGATGGTGCTTATTGTGAAAAAGTGGAACAAAATCACGCAGCGAGTGAAAATCTGCTGAATTCTGGAGAAACCAATTCTTTTCCAAACTGTGAACGGTCACTAAGAATGAACACATCTATATAAAGAGCGAGAGAGAGAGAGAGAGAGAGATGAACTCACACTTCTGTGTGATGAAGCTCCTGTATAAATCAGACGCTCTGACTCATGCGCACTCTCCAGTCGTTATCGAGTATATCATTTCCATCTGCTCGCTTCAGCTGCCCGGCCCTGAGTGTGTTCTCTCATTAGACACCGCGGTGTGAAATGTAAACTGCAGCTGGATTTGGTTACCACAACAAATGTCAGACATGGACGTTTACTAGGAATATAATATATGTACATTAATCAGAGGCGAAAGGTAGCTAGCTAGCCCAGGCTGCCTAGTAACCAAATGTTTGAAACCCAAAATCGCCTCAGCGCGATAAACGTGTCAGTTTGCTCATACATGTAAAAGTATTGTATGTTCTCTACAGATTTTCTTCTTCATTTCTTAGACGTCCTGTGTCACATGGTGTCCCAATAGGTCTTACAGTATTTGGTTCGGTTCGCTCAGTTCTGGTGCCAAATGTTTTGGCCATATTTAGGTCAGAAAAAAATAAACACACAAAATATTCGATTGTATTTGTTCTTTCCCTTTTTTAGTTTAAAAAGTGCTCTTTTAGCTTAAATCGAATTTTAATGCGCTAATTAATTTTGTCTGCTTGTATAGGGAAGAAACGGAGTGGTTAAGAAACTCAATAAGCACGTCACACACACACAAAAAAAACACAATAATATAGAGAGGGCCCAATAACATTATGAATGCTTTATCAGTTGCTATGCCCTTTTTAAACTTTTTAAAAGCAATATGTAGAATTACATTTTTTTTAAAGATGTCAGTAATTGAACCATCATTGATGCGATCAGTGACCGTCAAAAACAAAAGGCATATATATTTTTCACCTTGAAGTGTGTCTACACTTTTTGACTCCTCTGTATATCACAATCGGGACGTTCAGACTCAGTGTGTGCAGCCTGCCGCTCTCTGATCACCCTAAGCAGATGTAATAATGAAACCCTCCTGTAGATGGCAGTGGACCAGATCAGGGGCGGAGGTGGGGTGGACCGAGCTACAGCTGTGGTAAAAGATCCAGGAGTGGGCCGTTTCTATTGTCCTTTAATGAGCGGCTTTGATCTGCGCTCAGCATTTAGTGTTTGTACACCTGGGCTACAGCAGGGCTTTGGGTGGCAGGAAAAAAAAAGGACAGGGTGCTGCTGGGGACCAGGGGTGTGTTTGTGTGAGTGTGTATGTTTGTGTGTGTTGATTGAAGATTGAAAGGAGATGAAGTGAAGCCATATGAGTTAGATCCAGCCTTATGCAGGTAACAGTAACGGTAACGGTCCCTGGCGTGGGAATGCAGTAAAAGAAGCCCTGGTTAGAGCCATAGAGCTTTTGTTTGTCCTGTTTTTATGGTCTGTGGTGTTTATGGTCATGGAGCTTCAGTGGGATCATAAGCCTGTAGATCTTCAATGTGATGCAGTCTTGAGTTCTATGTTAAACACCTCGAAGTGAAGGGGATGTGATCTGTAGGATCAATGACAAGGGGGGGGGAGGATCTTATTCTGATCCAATTGCAGTTTTGTTATCAAAGTATTGAAACGTTCGAATGTACGCATAGCGGCTGCACCTCTGTGTGAATATGGCCCCAGGGGTAGACAACAAATTCAGCCATCACACACATACACAGAAACACACACATACACATACACAGAAACACACACACACACACGCACACGCACACATGCTCTATGTGCAGATTTCTGATATATCAGCTGTATTTGAGCTGTAATTATACATTTCGTTTCATTTAGTTTCTCGATCCACTCTGTCTTGCGGCTAAGGTACAGCTGCTCACTACAAACTCTGGGTTTAATTGTGTGTTTTCTCACATACTGGTGTCTGCTGACCTCAGCTGTACATATTTGCACCAGAAAACATGAAGCCTACACATGCACACACACACACACACACACACACACACACACACACACGCACGCACGCACGCACGCACGCACACAGTTGACTAGGACACAGATGTCTTTACAGCAGCATTAAACAAGCTTTACAAATTCATGAAATCTGACTTTTTTTACTTTTTCATAAGTACGTATGACTACATGCAGAAGGCAGAACTGGTAAAATTGGTATTATATCAACCGCATTGCATTGGCACTTTATTGTATTTAAGTCCATTATTATATTTAAATGATACGATTTCTAGTTAAATCTTGAATATAGATTTTTTTTTAAAAAATTCACGTTCTTAAAATAAGATTCTAACAAACCAAATATAAGATTATTAAGTTTACTTCTACTCAAATGCTACTAAAAGTCTTTCATGAAATTTTTTTGTCATCTCTTGATCACCATGATTATCACATATGATTCCATGCACAAGGCAGAATTATGTTTTATATTATACATTATGTTAGATGATTATTTATAAGTCTATCATAGGATCCTGCTCTGTTTCATTAGCATCCCAAAGGTCTCGGGTCTATTGTCGAGGACAGAGGCCGAGATGGGAGGGAGCAGGGAACAATTACAGAGCCTGCAAAGTCTTTTTATCCTTTTCAAAGCCAGGGTGATTAGGAGAGGAAAGTTTAGATTTCCTGAACTTGAAGTGGAAATGCAGCAGTGACAGACGCATCTCAGGGCTCAATCCACATCTGGTGAAGAGTAAGGGAAGCCTGTGTGTGTGTGTGTGTGTGTGTGTGTGTGTGTGTGTGTGTGTGTGTGTGTGTGTGTGTGTGTGTAGGGGGAAGTGAAGGACTGATACCTGTCCTAAAGCATCAACTTTCTTAAAACAGTTCAAAATAAACACACAAACACACAGGATTATAAAGTGAAAAGAAAAAGAAACACAACCCACATGCTCCTAAAATAAGATCACAACAAACCAAATACAAGATTCTTAAGTTTATTTCTGATCTGAAATTGTAAGCAGAATTATCGTGAACATACATACATTTATCCACACTTTCATAAAATAAGACTACAACCAAGCAAAGTAAAGGTTATTAAGATTATTTTCAATCAAATGTTACTGAAATTAAAAAAGTGAAAATGTCTTGAATATAGTAAAATGTATCTACACTTTTTAAAAATAGGTTTACAAAAAAAAAAACAAATACAAGATTATTAAGCTTATTTCTTGTCAAATGTTAGTAACACTGTGAGAGTAAAATGTCTTGAATCTAGTCAAATTTATTCAAAAAGTTCAAAAATAATATTACACCAAACCAAATTAACGGGTATTTAGCCTTTATTAGTCAAAAAAGTTGTTAAAATTGTAAATGATAATATCTTAAATCTAGTTACATTTACCTGCATCTTTATTACAAATACATTTACAATTAAGTTTACAAAAAACCTAATACAAGATTATTATTTGCAGATTATTTTTTTATTATTTCCAGTCAAACGTTACTAAAATTGTAAGCATAAAATGCCTTGAATCTAGTTACACTTTCTACACTTTCTAATATTTATCTACACTTTCTATTAAAATTACAACAAACCTAATATAAGATTATTGAGCTTATTTCTAGTCAACTGTTTTAATATTTAAATTTTTGTTTAAAACTTTTGTAAAAGATTTTTTTTTAAAAACTTTGATTAGAAGTAAGCTTAATACTCTTGTTTTTTATTTGTTTTAATCTTAAGGAAGTGTGGATAAATGTAACTATATTCAAGATATTCTTATTTGCTAAGATATATATTTTTGCATGGCAAAGTTAACTCCCCCTGTTGAATCTAAACACACTCATTTGTGTACTGAATACAGGATATCGATCACTTTTGGGTATAGATGCTTGCGCTTTGTGTGCGTATGTGTGTGTCCTCTTCCCAGGCCTGAGTCATCTTCCACTGTTTACTTATTTAGGCTGGTGAGGAGAGAACGGTGGAAAATATGCATCGTCCCTTATAAGCGTTTCTTTGTGGAGCACCAGTCCTCTGTAATATTTCTCACTCTGGTGCGAGAGAGCTCGTGCCAGGGCCAGGCAGCATCTCTTAACCCTGGAGACACTGATGAGATCTCTGTTTCCCACAAAGCACAGCACATCGACGTGTGGGACACACATGATTTTAAAAACAGTGGAAGGAAGTGTAATCAAATGATTAACAAACTATTTGTGTTCAGCAACATGGATTGAGTAATCCTCAGGCTGTTTTAAAAAATAATCAAATATTTGTGAGCAAAATTCAACATTCCAGAATTCAAACTAAGGACTATCAGCCCTTCTCTATTATTATTATTATTATTATTAGTAGTAGTAGTAGTAGTAGTAGTAGTAATAGTAGTAGTAGTAGTAGTTACTTTTAATCATTTATATTGGCAGAAGTAACAGGAAGTAACACAGTTTATTTTTCTTAGTTAGTTTAAAGCAAAAACAAAACACAAAAAAAGAAAAAGATGGAACGGAAACCTTAGCGTGGATAAGTGCAAGGAAGCGCTGCGACTTTATGGCCTTTAAGGAGAGAAATGCAGTAGGAAGTGGTGCAGTAAAGAAGTCACACTCCACAAAGCTGCCCTCAGACCTTTCCACTCAGGAACTGCACAGACATGAACGAGGAACGATCTAATGCACCTTATGAACTAACACAAAATCATTTCTGCACTTTATAGAGTGTAGTGTAGTGTAGCATATGCCTTGCTGTGATCTGTACTGCTTACAGAAGTAGTTAAATAATCAACGCTGAGAAAACCAGCCTCCGGATGCACATGCACACAAGATCACATATTAGGGCGAAGGCAGAAGGAGCTTTGTAGATATACCTCCTGATCCTGTGTAATACGGTATGTAAGTTCAGATCAGAGCTCCTGTCGGCGTTAAGTGCTGCGGCTGGGGGCTGCAAAGGGCTTTCACCCCGGAGCAATCCACACTTCAGCAAGTACAGAGGCACACAGGCAAACACAAAGGATTTCACACATGTGGATTTGGGACAACAAAAGATTAACATCACTTGCAAATATACAACTGACAGATAAGACGGCTTTAGATTGGCTTCACTTCCTTTTTCTGTTTTGTAGCACTTTAAGGTCAGATCATATTAATCATTTTTTGTTTAGCTGTTTTTTGTGTTCTTTTTAATAAGCATATGTAAACATATATAGGGCTCAGAATTGTGCAGCATAGAGTGAAATATCCTTTTTCCAGGACAATTTATGCAACATGAACTGTCTTTTATTTCATTTTGAAAAATACAGATACAGATACACCCAATCATAATAACAAGCGAGCCATATAAGCACTATATATATTGTTTTTAACCTTTGCTGTGTTGCTTTCACGTATTTGTGTCGTTTGTGTTTTAAGGGTTTTAAGCCTTTGAGTTGGAATAAAAATATTGAGAAAGGTAAAGCGATTGTGAATTTATTACTAAATATTGCAAAATAAACCACTGGTTAACCCTACAGCACACAACACACGTGTAGAAGAGTAACTATTGATATCACTTATGCTGTATATGCACGTCACGATCCGGGGGTCTTTGTGAGAGTTATGTGAAAATGCTAAACAAACAACATGATGTGTATAACTGAAAAGAATTTACACTTCTTAAATTTACAGAGAGAGTTTAGGGTTTGATTCTGTGTGGTCTGCATGGTTTTGGGTTTACACCTCACAGAACAGTTATAGTCTTGAACTTTTAGCCTTACGGTTCTTGTCAGTCTTTTAGCTGCTCCCGTTGTGGGATCGCCACAGCCAGCAGCGGCGGTGAAGCTGGTACTGCTAAGAATCGGCAAGCAATAACGGTGGAGACAAAGGTGACAATAATTGAGAGAATGAAGCCAGGTGGCACACATTGCTCTTTCTTTTAACATGAATCGTTCAACCAAGAACAAGATCATGGAACATAGTTTTATACTGTTTATAGCTAATTGTGTTAGTATCCTAGTAGCTGGACAAAGTTTGTTGGACTTACAGACAAATTGGACGTACGAATGAGCTCTCAGAACAGAACTCGGAAGTATGATGAGGGCCTTAATAAGTACTTTAAAAAGTTTGTAATGTTGAGGGAATCATACTGGTGCTAACTGTTGGTGTGTGCTGAGAGAGAATACAGGAAGCATATATATATATATATATATATATATATACACACAGTGCAAAATAGATTATCCGCAACAAACCACGTTTATTTTTATTAAACTTTTTTAATCTGTGTTTTAAAAGTACACAGGCTAATAAACAGGCTAACACTTGAGGCCATTTTTAGCGCGTTTCTATGTACTCAAGGTGGAGCGCGAGGAAACAGTGGGCGTGACCTCGACTGATCAGGCTCCGCCCCCGGATCAGCAGGGGGTCCTCGTTGCGCTTTTTAAGTCGCGCGTCATCGCGGAAACTCCAGTCGAAGTTCGCTGTCAAGGCGCCGGGATTCGAGCAGCTCCCCTCCGCGGTCTCGGCACTCATCATCATCATCCTCATCCTCCTCCTCCTCAGCACCCTGTGATTACTTTGTTGCGGCTCGGGTTTGTTTTCTTGCTTTCCCCCCGACAAGCCTGGAGATATGAGCTGTACCACTCCCGACCAGAGGCTGGAGCATCTCCTGAGCGCGGTGAAGAGCGAGTTTCAGCAGGGCAGTGAGAAAGGAGACGCCTCGGAGCGGGACATCACACTCAGCCTGGAGGATGCTGAGCTCTGGAGCAAGTTTAAAGAGCTGACCAATGAGATGATTGTCACCAAGACTGGCAGGTAGGCCATGCACAACTTTTGTTTTTTTTTTCTTGAACTTTTTGTAGCCTAGGTTTGGTTTTTATTTCATGGTTCAATCACATCTTTACTGTTGGAGAATCACAAAGCCTGAGGCAATGTGATGCTTCTGTAGGATCTTCTGTAGGATCTTCTGTAGGCTCTTCTGCTGTATGGAATTTCCTTCAGGATCAATTATCTATCTATCTATCTATCTATCTATCTATCTATCTATCTATCTAGTGGGTCAGACTCGGTGTTCAGTAGTGTGGGTGTTCCTTGTTGTTTCCAGACGCATGTTCCCTGTCCTCAAGGCCAGTGTGAGCGGTCTGGACCCCAACGCCATGTACTCGGTGCTGCTGGACTTCGTGGCTGCAGATAACAACCGCTGGAAGTATGTCAACGGAGAGTGGGTCCCAGGAGGAAAACCGGAGCCCCAGAGCCCCAGCTGTGTGTACATCCACCCCGACTCGCCCAACTTCGGGGCCCACTGGATGAAAGCCCCTGTGTCTTTCAGCAAAGTCAAACTGTCCAACAAACTCAACGGAGGAGGACAGGTCAGGCCCCAAAACACTCCCCTGTCCTCGTACTTATCAGCACGGTTATTTGTAGATCATAATGCCATCTCCATACATAAACGTAACTTTGCGTATTTCCCCTCTGCCTGTAGATCATGTTAAACTCCCTGCACAAGTACGAGCCGAGGATCCACATCGTCAAGGTGGGCGGCATCCAGAAAATGATCAGCAGCCAGTCTTTCCCAGAGACTCAGTTCATAGCGGTTACTGCCTACCAAAATGAAGAGGTACGGAGCTCTAAACCAGTCGAGAAAATTCTGTCATGCTTTTGTCACGGTGGATTAAAACCTTGTTTTGTCTCTTTCTTTAGATTACAGCGCTGAAGATCAAACACAACCCTTTTGCTAAGGCTTTCTTGGATGCTAAAGAGAGGTGTGCATGTGTGTGCGCGTGTGTGCGCGTGTGTGTGCGCGTGTGTGCGCGTGTGTGCGCGTGTGTGCGCGTGTGTGTGTGTAATGAAGTAACTTGTGGTTTAGATTAGAACACCACTAATTTAGTCTGGTGTAACATTACATGATGGTTTTATAGAATAAGAAATGAACAGTTTTTGTTCTTTATTTTCTCAGGAGTGACCACCGGGAGGCCCAGGATCAAAGCAGTGACCCTCAGCAGTCTGGCTACTCCCAGAGTGAGTTCTCTTATCAGTTATACACACAAAAATGCTCAGTAGAAGGATTCCTTCGTAGTGACCTAACCTTCTTCTCTTGCAGTTGGAGGCTGGTTTTTGCCCAATAACGGCCCCATTTGCCCCAGCAACAGCCCACCACAGTTCAGCGGGTCTCCGGGTCACTCCTCCAGTTCTTACTGCGAGCGCTATTCCACCCTGAGGAGCCACCGAGCATCTCCGTACCCCAGCCATTACCCTCACCGCAGCACGAACAACAGTAAGACACTTCACTACCTTCATTACCTGTTATTCTCAGATTTGTTCTTGTATTCAGATATATATTCGTACCTTGCATATATTAAGTCTTCCTTTGGAATGAGGTTTAGGTTCTGACATGACTGTAAGTTCCTCAAATAAGTTGCTGATTGTGTTTCATGGTGTTTAGACAGTTATATGGATGGCTCATCAGGGAGTATTCCAACCCATGACAACTGGTCAACCCTGCAAATCCCTAATTCGAGTGGAATGGGCACCCTCGCTCATAGCACCAATGCCACCTCCAACACCAGGTCAGTCACATAAACTACCATTAATTTTTTGATATTCAATTTTAATTCATGTTATTTGCATGCATGCTTTTTCTAATTAATAGAGCAGTTAGTTTGGTGATCAGCCTTTTGACCTTTAACTTCATTGTGTGTTCCCAGCCAGTACCCTAGTCTGTGGTCTGTGGCTGGGACGGCCCTCACCCCGTCTGGCTCTGCTTCAGGCTCCATTGCTGGGGGTCTAACCTCTCAGTTTTTGCGAGGCTCCTCCGTGTCTTACTCAGGTCTGACCTCCTCTCTACCCGTCTCTTCTCCGTCATCCATGTACGATCCAGGACTGACTGAGGCAGGAGTAGCCGATGCCCAGTTCGAGACCTCCATCGCTAGACTCACGGCATCCTGGACACCTGTAGCACAGAGCTACTGAGAATTGGCTGAGGCTCAAGAGACTTGGTGGCTGTTACAGAGATCCTCGAGATCAGGAATGAATGGTGGTTAAAATGGAAAAGAGAAGATCCGGACGAGATTCCTTCATGCAGTAATGGAATTCCTTCATCGTATTAGAAAGCTAGAATAAATGCATGACATAGGCGTTGCTACTGATGCTTTAAAAACATTTTGACAGTAATTTTTTAGACATTTTTTGGGACCAACGCTGGAGCTCCTGGAACTACAAGATAAAAAGACCAAAGATTATTGACTGAATAAATGTAAATGTCTGTAAATAAGTTTTAAGTTAATACTCATGGTTGGTCATAAAATATAAATTTTTAAATATTCAGAAACCTATGTGTGTTTGTAAGAGACAAATCATATGCAACAGGACGTCCTGGGACCTTGCACACACAAGTGCCTTGTACATACCTATCTATTTCTACTGGTTTGCTGTAAGCTTTATTTATGTCTTTTTAAGATTAAATTAAAATTTTCTTCTCCAAAATGTCTGTTTCTACTTCCTTTGTCTCATGACTCTACCGTGGAAAAGTATTTGACCCTCCAGTGTTTATTTCCTCCAAAGCGACACACAAGGCTTAACTTTAGTTACTGAAGGTGTTTAGTTGAAGTTGATGCTGCTAAGGTTCTGATGTACACAGTTCTGATGTATACGCTGATGTGCTGCATGCCTGTAATGTAAGTTATTATACCGAAAACTTATCCTACTTCTGGAAAAATATTAATACCTGAGTAATAATTTAGAAACATGCATACTGTACCTACATATACTTGCCTTGAAAATGTGTCATAAAAATGTCATAAAAAATTGACAAAATAAATGATATCGGCAGCACAGTGGCTTAGTGGTGCACAGTGCTGGCGTCTTGTCCCTGTGCTTGGCGGATTCTCCGGTTTCCTCCCGCAGTCCAAAGGCTGCGCCTCAAGCCACTGAAGCTATAAGCGTAGAAACATGTTTCTCTGGAAGCATTTCTCACTACTATTGAATACAGTTTGCAGTCAATGGCCACTTTAATAGGAACACCTTTAAACGAGCAACCATGCTCATTCATTCTGGGAAAGTTCTT
>QMIH01000722.1:210532-246147 GCA_003987875.1 Clarias batrachus
TATATATATATATATATATATATGTATTATAATATGTAATATTGTATTACATAATTTATTTCGATATGATAGTATGTTTAGTATATGATACTACAATTGGCATATAATTAATACAGGTAAGTATTATTGTTCTATTATGTTACTGTCACTAACAGTGAATACCCACAGAGTGTGTAGGTTACATAGAGGAGTTATATAATTTTATTGCCGTTTGGAGGAAAGATCTCCTGTGACGCTCTGTGGTACACTTGATAGCGATCAGTCTCTGGCTGAAATTGCTCCTCTGGTCAGCGAAAACACTGTATAGCGGGTGAGAAGGATTGGAGGACTGGAGGTGGAGGAGCTTTAAGAGCAGAAGAGCAGGTCAGGTTCCTCTCAGGCAGCCATGCACAGGAATTTGAGGCTATTATACATAAACTGTCCATAAGTTGATTATTATTCAGATGTTCTAGTCTTCATAAATAAATAAAAATAAATACAATTACATGAAATACAGCTAGACATGGATTTAATATGTCATTCTTTTCTGACCTCTTTCAATAACACAATGTACACAGCCTGCAGAAACCAAGAGGTTTTTTTTTTTTTTTGACTATTCTGCACAAGACTGACAGATTTTATTTTAAAGCAGTTTCAGGATGATGATTCCCAGTTATTCCTATTAAAGTGACCAGTTTCAGTCCTTGATTAACTATAGGACTTAATATATATATTATTATATTTATATATTATAATTAATGCTATATATAGTTTAAATACAGGGTGGCCATTTATATGGATACACCTTAATAAAATGGGAATGGTTGGTGATATTCACGTCCTGTTTGTGGCACATTAGTATATGTGAGGGGACAAACTTTTCAAGATGGGTGGTGACCATGGTGGCCATTTTGAAGTCGGCCATCTTGGAGCCATCTTGTTAACCTCGAAGAGGTTAACACGTGATGAGTGGATAGAAATTGTGTTGACATCTGGTGAACGCAGTAACCGAGTCATTGCAGCAGATTTCAATGCAAGACACCCTACGAGACCACCCGTCTCCCATGCTACAGTTAGCAAACTGCTTGCTAAGTTTCGTGAAACTGGTTTAGTGTTGGATCCATATAAATGGCCCACCCTGTATATATAATGAATTAAATCATAGACATACAGCACGTCAACAAATACATCAAAACGTTCTCTTTCTCTACTGCTGTACATTTCCAGGAAAATAAAAAATATCATCCCTTAGACATCGGAGCTACGTGTGTGAAGTGAAATCTAGGTCTTTTTAGTTGTGCACAAGTTGTACAGGAGGTTCAGACAGCACTGGGCTTGCAGCTCCGAGCCTTACACATGACGGCGTTTTTTCTACCTTTCACACAGTTTCGTTAGAATTTACATCTCGGTGTTATACTGGGGAAAAAAAGGGGGGAAAAAATTAGACATAAATCTTGCAATTTTCTTAACCAAACAACATCAAAGCTGCTCTGAATTGAACAAAGTGGTTGTTTCATGTTTTAGAATGTTAAGGAAATTATGTTTGCTAATGATACACACACACACACACACACACACACACACACACACACACACACACACACACAGAGTTGGCATGTACAGTAAATAACATGAGGAAATACTGTTTCTGAGACGCAAGACAAGAGATGAGCCGCACTATTGATCCTCTTCCTTACAGCGTAGTGTGTGTATGTGTGTATTTCTCACTCAGGTTTAATGCTTTTAATAATGTCCCGTGCTGCAGGAGTGGCAGTGAGGGACGGAGCTGGCAGTGCTTCTGTCCCTGTGATTGAGGAGTCACACACGGGTGCAAATGAAGTGCACAGGGTTAAAGAGATGACTAACATAGAGGACCTTCCTGTACTGCCAAAGCTCTATTTATTTTCATGCTTTTATCATTCTAATTATGACATTACTGATAAAAATGTTTTTTTTCTTTATCCCTGGGCACTGTTTCCATTGGTTTCAGTCACCTTCGCTCGATTTCTTGTTATACTCTATATAAGACATCCTTGGAACCCAAAGCACACTGAGGAAACCTACCAAGCATGGAGAGAAAACCACTTTATGTTACACGTGCCCACTTTACATGTGGCTTGCAAGCCTAATTGTGTGTGGAAAGATGAGATATTCGACAATTAGCCAATCCCAATCCCGTCCTGATTTGTGCCAAAATGCGTATGTGAAGCAAATCAGGTAGCAAAGATGCTGCTTGATTTGTAAAAGAAGAAAGTTTCTAAACGTGCACAGCTATAAAGTATAAATACAAAGCCTATAATGACAACTTTTATCTGAATGTAAAAGTCTGTTGATAGTGTGAAGTGACGGTGGTGTGGCGGCACAGTGAGGGTTTAAATCTGGTGCGTATCTGTGTATATATGTGAGGAGTTTGCATGTTCTTCCTGTGCTTGATGGGTTCTCCAGTTTCCTCCAACAGGCCAAAGATACGTGATGTAGCCTCACTGGTGTTTACAGCTTGTGCCCTGAGTGCCCTCTAAACCGTACAGAGGATAAAACGTATACGTAGATAATGGATGGATGTACAGATGTAGCATGTTGGTCTCCCCTTGTAAAATATACTTAAGATGACCCAATCAAAGGCACCACCGTTGCATAGTGGTTGGCACGGTCTCCTTGTAACTCCAGGGTCTGGGTTTGATTCCCTCCTCCGGTCTGGGTGCATGGACCTGTACTTGGTGTGTTTCCTCCGGTTGCTTCAGTTTCCTCCCTCAGTCCAAAGACACGCAGATTATGTTAACTGGCGTTCCCAGTGAACCGTGCCCATAATGTGAATGTGTGTGCCATGTGATCGATTGGCAACCTGTTCTAGGTGTACCTTGACTTGTGCCCCAAGTCTCCTGAAATAGGCTCCAGGCCCCCTGTGGGCCAGGGGTAAAGCGGTGTAGACGAGGATTGAGTGAACGTATCAAGTCAATTTTACTCTAGGCCTTGAGTAATATGCTGGATTGATTTTGTAGTAATTTGTTCATTCATGAATTTTCCTTCCACTTTTCCTGGTGAAGGTCAGAGGTAGAGGGCAGGTGCAGAAGGATAGTCTAGACTTCTCTATTCTCCAGCTGTTCCTGTGGAATCTGTAAATTGTGTCCATGCAGATATAATCTCTCCGGTGGATCCTGGGCATTGCCGTAGGGTCTCTGTTCAGTACACATGCCCAAAACGCATCTTGTTTAAAAGGACTAGGGGTATCCATGCAAAATGCCCAAACCACCTCAACTGCACCGTCTTGTTTTGTTTCATCATTCAGTATGTGTAATGTGTCCAGAGACGGTGCCATGAGATCAGGTATAAACTATATATGATGTTACCTCTACCCCTCCACAATGGATACCTCTGCAACACTGTCGCATAGTGATGAAAGTTAAGAAAGTTAAGACAGGACCTGTCTTGTTTTGGCTCAGAAGACTTTCCTCTACAACTCAATGGAGCCGTCCATCTTCAGCTTCCCACACCACTATTTCCCAGCAGCACACCCTAGTGTTACGGCCATGAGAGGCACCATCGGCCCTCTCTCAGCTTTTGCAGCTGCGTCTATGTTTGAGGACTCTGACATTTAGCGTCGTTGTCCAACATGTTATTGTAACAATTACAACAATCTACAAAATTATGTTTGAACAATGTATTCATTATTTGACACAAGATTCATCAAATTTTACAGCTTAGGTTCGAATCTGAGAGGGTGTTATTCCCAATCACATGTCTCCATCACTCCCAACATGAACACTAAAGTTCTGCTGTAGCACTACAGGGTTGGTAGGAAGTTCTCACGCAAACACCTGCGCTAAAAACTCCTAGCTGGATGTTGAAAGTCAAAACATGATGTTCCTGGGGCTCTAACTCCGTGTGAGAAATGGATTTGAAAAGGTTAATTACTTATATAACAACAAAGACTTCTTAAATGGAGTTTCAATAAACCTGTATTTTTGAAGTCATGTTGGATTCTATCTCTTAGATGCTTTTGAATAACCCTTGACCTTTATGCATAATTTTCAATTAAGCCCCAAAAAGTTGGCTAGGTTGCAGGTGGGGTCGTGGTTTTCACTGTGGCGGCGCCTCTCCAACGGTGTTCGCTCTACTCCCAACGCGTGTGTTCTTATAAAAACCCAGATCTGTGCTAACCACTCCGACCTGGAAAACAAAGTGCTGAAAAAGCAGGACCATTTGAGCGCAATAATGCTTGTTCAAAAACAGTTGTCCCTGGATTACAAGGCAAAGTGGCATTTAGTTACACAAGCTAGTTCACCTTTTCTCCAGGGTCCAGGGATCGATTCCTCAGGTCTGTGTGTGTGTGGCGTTTGCATGTTCTCCCCATGCTTGGTGGGTTTCCTCCAGGTGCTCCGGTCTTGCCCCACTATCCAAAGACATACAGAGTAGGATACAGAGTTTCCTAAATTTCCTCCAGTGACCCTTTCAAATTCAAATTTTATTTGTCACACACATTCATACACAGTACGATATGTAGTGAAATGCTTAGGCAGGATAAGCGGTATAGAGCCGCAATGAGAACCCAGTGGGGCTGATTTATTTGAGCAGGTCTATTCCCAACATTAGCCTGGACAAATGACATGGTGTATTAAACAGGCGATGATCTGAGAGTGAAGCTATAAAGTCAGGATAATGATAGTCCTGGCTCCAAAGTTGCTTCTGAATCACATTGGCCCTGGGTTTTAATAAAGTAGCAGAGAAGTGATTCCAGTTAGACTTGATGACGAATGTTTGATCGGTTTGATGATCTGCACCATTTTAGCTTTGATTTATTGAACCTCGGCTGCCAAAAGCAGGTCGTCAGGTCTGGTCACTGAGGAGCACTGTGTTTGCAGATGGTTCATGCTCCTCCCATGTCCGCACACAGTCCCACCTCGCCCTCTGATGTCTGTGTGCTTTCGTTAATGAAGAAATTCTCATACCTGGGTGAGACATTGCTCTCAGCTGAGGAAACCAGGCCTTGTGCTCGGTCTGGGCCAGCTCATCATGGGGGCCTCGGGCCATGAGGCAGGGGGAAACTGGAACGAACAAGTCTGCTAGTACTGATAGAAAAGCAAAATGATCTGTTTTTACCCAAAGAGAATGAAATACTGAACAGTGTTCGCTCTACTCCCAACGCGTGTGTTCTTATAAAAACCCAGATCTGTGCTAACCACTCCGACCTGGAAAACAAAGTGCTGAAAAAGCAGGACCATTTGAGCGCAATAATGCTTGTTCAAAAACAGTTGTCCCTGGACATTTAGTTACACAAGCTAGTTCAACTTTTCTTTTTTTTACTTTTTCTGTTTTCTCAAGACGCCCGACCTGTACACCGTGTCACCTTCATGACAAACGAGAAGACTCAGCACAATAAAATCACCTGTCACAACACCCTTAATCCAACAACGTGGATATGGGCAGATTACACCAGCACATCTCTGTACAACAGCGCCCTCTTGTGGGACCTGAGGTTTATAAAAGTGTAAGGTTCATTCTGATGTTCACTAAAAAAAAAAAAACCTTCAGTAACAGCAAAGACTTTTGATGTAAAACAAGATATGCAATTCGACCAAAGGTTTGTGCACCCCAGCCCATGTGACCCTGTGTGAAAACGTCACTAATGTTTTTCTCTTTCATGAATCACAGATATTCACTCTAGTATTAAAGACAGAATTTGTAAAACAAACATCTTGAATTTGTAGTTCATTATTTAGTTTGAAACGCAAAATACTTTATACATAAACAAAAAATTAAAAAGGAACAACTGTATTTCCCCCTTTTCATAATAGGAAGGACCTCACTTTTTAATTCTCTTAAACTAATTAAATGTAATAAAAATAATAGACTTGTACATTACTATGACGTTGTTAATTGAAGTAATGTGTCTCTTGCTACATCTTTTCCATTGTTCATACATCATAACTATCCTCTCGTGACTTTTACCTTTACTTTGTACTGTCATATTTATAATTTAGTCCTTTGTGTTTGATTTGTTGCATTAAACTGTATTTAATGTGCTTTGTATTCTATTTTGTGTTGTTTCAATGAAAAAAATAAAATAAATAAATGAATCACAAATAGGTTTTCACAGACAGGGTGACATAGCTCTCAGATTTTTTCCACAAAATAGAAATGAATAAATTGTTTCTGCTTTACAATTTATCCATGAAGAAACAGTGTGTTGTTAATGATTTGGTGCAGAACTCAAGTGTCTTTAATGGAGTCCTGACTGCACGAGTAGCAGAACAAACACAAAAATTTTAATTCATTTAAATTTTATTCGTATGCCCGATTTAGACAATGGTCATTGTCGCAAAGCAGCTTTACAGAATCAAAAGGAAATTAGGGAAATGAGCAAGAAATGTGTGAGGACCTGTGTGTAAATTAAAATGATCAGATTTCAGATCAACAAAACCGGCTCTCAAATTAATAAATCAGTTCATGTGGGACGACGCTCCTGAATGAGACGCTAGACAGATTGCAAGTTGTGGAGTTTGACTTTATTTATTTATAAAAAGTGTAAACACTGCTTAAATATTTTGAACTCGTTCAGGAGGAGGTTTCTCGCTGTGCGGTAAAGGAGCAGAATGCAGATCGGTGGACAGAAGTGCAGAACGTTCCGGGTGAAGAGCGTGGGATCTTAGCTGAACTTGGCTTTGGAGAAATCCATTTCAGGATGCTGCTCCATGAACCTGCCATCACACACAAACATAGTATGACCAAGATCAGAAAGATATAGAGCAGAAATAAGTTGCCCATAGTTTGGATGCCCTTTGACAAAAAAAAATGTTAATGTTATTAAAGTAAAACGTGTCTAATGCAACGTTCACAAACTCAACACCATCTGAAACGCTTCTTCGGCTGATCCAGACCTTTAAACAAAACTGTAGTAAGTAGTATTGTTAGGCTTTAAAAAAAAAGTTAATTTATTATATTTAATTTCAACTTAAACATTTTTTTAAATGAAAAATGATTTTACTTGTAATTTATTGTTAATAACCCATCATTGTCCACCTGCAGTACCTAAACAGCACACCAAGGGGGCAGCAGCCTACAGTTTCAGGTGGACATTTCAGTGGAAATCTCATGACTCCTTAAGAGAATTAAAACACTTTCATCTTCTGCATCTCCCATGGTCCTGTCTGATGTAGCACTGTGTAAAAGTTTCGACACCCTCATTTCTTTTGATCAAAAGATGAAGAAATTAAAGAAATTGGAACAAATGTTTTACTGTGACAGGCCGCAAAGCATCTAAAGATTTCAAAAATCTTTTTTTTTTGTTTAAAAGTTTTTTTATAACAGCCTCAACAGCGACCTCATTTCCCCTCTTGCCTGTCTCAACCACAGCATTCAGCATCACCAGTATACTAATTACCAGCCTAATCATCTGTACCTGTTTCTCACTGGTTCATGCCTTAAGTTAGATATTTTTCTTAATGCTTGTATGATTCATATGTCACTGCTCGGGTACAGGGACTGGACTGAAAATCAAACCGGAAGAACAAATCCTCACGACAAAAACGAAAAATGCAAGAAAGTCTGGCACTTTGGAACCAAAATAAGTGACCATACTGTAGATTATATGACGCAGTCATCAGCTGGTCCATCATGCTGAGACACACTGGGTGATGGACTCATTCAGGCGTCCTGGACTAGTGAATGTAGTCCAAGTCATCGACACCTGGACTTAACACCGAGCTCTCACACTCTGATCACCCAGGACACGTGTTAATGTCAAGTGTGAACTGGCTTACCCGCGTTAACGTCATGCGTGTCTAAGCTTAGCTTTCACACATTAACAAACTCAAATCTACAGCTACGATCACGGAAGGAAAAGTGCCTCCTGTTTCATGTGGGAAAGCAGAGACGAGCATGCTGTCCAAAATTTTTATAACAGAGCCAAGAGAAGGGGACAGGGCTTCCACAGCTCGTCAAGACCTTTCTAATGCGTTAGAGACCATTGATTTGTACCGATCAAAGGAATGACTGGAAAACTCAAGAGACTGGAGAGATGAGGGAGAATGAGACTAACCTGCTGGGCTCCAGCCACCGATAAACAACGAAGAAGAAAAATAAGGATTCTCAGACTTTTCACACACACTGTTTTAGATCACTTGTTTGGATGGAAATGAAAGTCACTCACTTCTTGAGGATATCCTGCTTCTTCTGCTCCTCAGAGGTGGGGAGACCCATGGACTTCTGTCTCTGGTCATACATCATCTTCTCCACCATGCTGCGCGTTTCACCATCCAGATCGGAAAGCTGTACAGAAGAGCGGAGGTGAAGAGCTCATTAACATCTTGTGATGCAGTGAGTACAAGTGAAGAGTGTGTGTGTGAGATCAGAAGCAAACCTTGGAGTTCTCAGGGCAGATTTTCTTGGTGTTGATTTCAGGGTCCGTAGTCACCAGCTTGTTCCACCACTCCATTTTATTGATCTGAAAATTGTATCAGGTATTCTTTATATCAGTTTTTATTTATTTAGACTCGTATCTGTATAATCCCACACTTTGTCCGTCGTACCTTCTCCAGGTGCAGCGTCACCACTTTGCCATCTTCGATCAGCCAGGAGCTCTCCTCCACCTTCACCTCGTTAAACAGTGGGGCGTCGATCACGGCGGGGTGACCCTTTAAACCCAGCTTTAGATGCCGTCTTTGGACCTCCACCAGCACGTCCTTCCCCTTCAGGCGGAACTTCACGTCGAAAGGCACTACAAGCTGGTGGTGGAGGAGAAACAACACAGTAACGAGACCCGCTGGCACAAGACTCGCACAGTTCCACCTGCGCTAATGTTTCATTTGGAAAAGATTAATAGTAGAGGTTCTGGCTTTTTTTTTTTTTTTTTTACACAAATCAGAAGAGAAGCATTAGCTGCAGACTTTGTTAAAAATCCATATATGTGTACAGTAATCTGCGAGATATACACCAAGGAGAACATTACCTGCAAATCTCCACTGGCAGGAAAAAAAAAGCCAAAACTTCAGACACACAAAATTAGCTAGTCCTTATTAAAAAGCTAAATAATCTACATAAATACAAAAAAGCTTTAGTCTGTACATTGGCCAGAACTCACTTATTCAATGATATTTACATTTCATTCATCAGAGGACTCACAATCATCAACAAACACACGCACACAAAATCAGACCGTCTGATCTCTGAGACGCTGCATAAACTCTAGAGATCCGTGTCGATGCAGCCGGTTCCCTGAAATTAATCTGCGTGCATAAGTATTTACACCCCATGAAACTGAAGTGTTGTGATGTTGAACTGACGGATGTTGTATTGTTACATGAATCTAAATTTAAATCACCCGTAACACTGCAGTGTCACTGTTCACGAAATGAACTCAGGCTCTCTGAAGTCAGTGCGGAAGAATACTTACGTCCACCTCACACAGGGTCTGTGTCCACCTGTAGTTGGGCAGGTCCGCTCCGTTTCCTGCGTTAGGCTTCATCTTGTCCTTATCCTTTTCGTCCTCCTCTCCCTCATCTGCTTCTGAGTCAGACTACAAGGCACAGCATGCATTACTGTTATAGTTATAATAATAATTATTAAGCTGAAAAAGCAAAAAGCCTTATTCTTGTCCGTTTCTATGGTAACAGCATTCACCACCGCATAGACTACATTGAACCCGAGAACTGCTTGTCAAAGTACATACAGTGCACATACAGTGCTGTGAAAAGAATATTTGCCCCTTCTTGATGTTTTAATCTGAAGTATCTGCAAGTGGCAAATACTTTTTCCACAGCACTGTATGTGTAATCAGCTAAAATGTAAGCTGCTCAGGATAAGGGCGTCTGCCAAATGACATAAATATAAACATCCATGTGTGAGAAACTACCAGTTTTCTTTCCTCCTGTATTTCTGATGAGCAAATGTAAGTGGAAAAATATAATATATGTAAACTAAAAATAAAAGGTAAAACACAACACTGAGCTGAAGTAGACTAGGTGACCTGTTAGCATAGCCTTATTTACCAGGAGTCCGGGCAAGGTTTCAGTATATGATGTCACAATACGGAGGGGAGGGGTCAATAGAAAAACACACAGACTGGAGATTGAGCTGGACATCTAGACTTGACTATAAAGTTGTAATTAAGATGCTCTTGTTTTGGCCCCAAACTGGCCTTAAAGCATAAGGACAACTGTGTGCAAACATTAACAATTCTTTTTTTATTCTCCCTTTAAATGCATATCTGAGATATTTACTAAAACAGACTGGCGTGAACGCATTGCACGTCTCACTCACCGGCTTAAGTGCCACATCTTCTGTGCTGCTCTCAGGAACGTTCTCTTTCCCCTCCTCCTTGTCTTTCTTCTGCAGATTAATGATAAAAAAAAATTAGGTGTACATTTCATCAGTGTTTAGTAACTGGAGAATCAGTCTTGTAGTGATGTTAATTAGAGACTTAGACGTGTGTGTGTGAGGACAAAGGAACAGGAAGAGAGATAATTTCTTAGTGAAACGTGTTTAGGAAAACGAGCTATAGCCGCTGGGAGGGCGACTGAAAAACACGGGGTTGATGCAACGTCTCAGAACAGCCAGTTTTACAGACATGTGATTTTTAAACTTGTAAAATGGGATTGTGAAACGTTTTGGATGGCAACCATTTGTCCGCTGTGAAGACACGCTCGTCTCTGAGATCAATGAGAAAATGGAGAGTAATTACTGCAGACTTTTAGTTATTAATAAACCTAAGAATATCTGTGAGTATATGATCCTTTTTTGTTTTATACATGAGGACGCACAAAGAGTCTCCTTCACACTTCTTGTTCCCGTTTATTTATTTATTATGATGACTTGCGTCCACAACATGTTTCACTCTCCCTCATCTTCCTGGCCTCTTAAAGCTGATTTTCCTTTCTAGTCTAGACTTCCTTAAAAAAAAGCCATTACCTGCGATTCTTTAGTGAGGTGATTCACAAAACATTTATTTTTTTATTAAATTTATAATAGAGATGAAACAGTCAGTCAACCAGTGCCCAGAGTTGGCTTGTTTTCAGTTTGATCGGCTGACAGAACCATTATTGTTACATTTTATGGCTTAACGTTATCAAAAAGTGTGTTAAAAGCCGATCTGCTTTTTCCTTCAAACCCACTCATCACACATGTACTAGTCTTAAAACACAGTATTTGCAAATTAGTTGAAAATCATGTGCGTATAAAACCCTCATGTGCCTTCGCAGCATCTCAACTCACACGCCCACTGTCAAGTTGAGTTTGAGGCGTTTGAGGCGGTGAAATGCCGCTCTTTCTTTAAAAGTCTAAAATCGGAATCGGGTTATTAATAAAACTGTGATAGTTATAGAATCGCTATTTAAATTGAACCAATCCGGAGATAATACCGTACTTGGAGGCGATTCCCATCCCTACTGATCAGTGACTCCCATTCTCATGAAATCCTGCAAAACGTGTCTAATCTATTTTTCTCTTTCCGCAGCCTTAACGATACTTGTATAAGGTGTGTGCGCGCATGTATTTGTGTTTGTTCACCTGATCTATCTCTGTCTGCAGCCTCTCAGCCTCCTCGTCTGTAAGCTCTCTGATCCTGGGCTCGGCCTCTGCCTCCGTCCTCTTCCTCTCCTCCTCGGCCTTTAGCGCGGAGGCTCTTTCCGCCTTCTCCTTCTTCTCCTTCTCCTGCCTGGACTGCTTCTCTTTCCGTTCGTTGAGGGCCAGCTGACTGTGATGAGCGAAAGCCTCCTTCACCAGCTGGTCAAAAGAAATGAAATCACAATCCATACCTCAAAGCACTGTGCAATGGAACATATTTCACAAAAACATGCATTAAAGCTTGTTTCAGTGAATGTGTAAATGGTTATATCTCACCTTCTCAGGAGCTCCAGGATCTCCTCCTGTAAAAAAGTCTGTTTTTCTTCGGAGGAAGCTGAAAAATGTGTTCACCAACTGCAAAAGTAATCATTTGACTCATGAGGGCATGCATAAAACACAGGGCTGTACAGTAATAACTAATGATAAGCTAAACGAGAGTTTGTTAATAATGCTAATAGCTAGCTAGCATGTACATGATGACTATCAGATATTTTACCTCTTGTACTCCTCCTTCGTGCTGCTGTGCCATAACAAGCAGCATCCCGTCATACTTCTCCTCATCACTCCCCATGTTAGTGAATTATCCTGCACACCGAGTCTAATCTACAACAATAAACACACGTGTATGAAAATGAAAATTCACTCGCTGAGCCTTCTGCTTGTGTTCACTTCCTAGCTACCAGGCAAGCCAGCCCCCAAGGAAACAACACAACCAATAACATAGGGCCAGAAAATGAGTGACAGAACCAAGAGCCAATCACGATATTAAACGTCACCGCTGCAGTGCGGTTCACTAACGCGCTCACGATAGAGGTGATGGGGGAGGGGCGGAATTCTCTAGAACTGTCAGGATTGTGTGAGGGACTGAGGGCGGCGTCACGCGCCAAACGTCAATCATTCGTTAAAACGCAATTAAAAACGACCTCGACTTTTTGCTAAATGTTATCAGGTTTTCACCTCAGCCCTTAAACTATATAAACTTTACCAAATAATAATAATATTAATAATAATAATAAGAAGAAACAAACAAACAAAAAAAAGATGCAAAAAAACTCCACGTGATTAAAAAAAAGAATTACAATTACAAAATTTAAAAGTAGAAAAGTGTAAAAGATTGAATTATATAAATAACGATCCACAGTTAAATAGTATATACAATATAAGAAAACCTAACAAAAATATGGTATGGTAATAAATAATAACGGTAGACTAGTTGTTAGAGTAAAATAACAAACAAATAACTAAAAAAAGAGAAAAATAAATAGCTAACTAAATAGCAAAAAAATAAAATAAAATAAATAAAAATCACATTGGTCCGGTCCATTGACTGAATCAGAATGTTGAGACAATGGCAGAGAAGATTTATAATTTTTTAAAATTAGCTTTAAATATTGTAGTTCAAAAGGTTTTGAATTTCACTGAGGGAAGGTGATTTAGGTTTAGAAGATGATTTAGAAAAGTTCCTGTAGAACTTTGTCATTAAAATATAGTTGACAGTTGTCAACTAATACATTGACAGCTATATGTCCTTTAAGTTAAGTTATTTAAATGATTTGTTACTGTGATGGAAAAGAATAATTATGTCCTTTAATGTGAAATTGTAAGATTTCCTCCATGTGCTTTGTCGATTTCCTTCTACAGTCCAGTGGTGTTATTAACGCGTCCAACCATCATCTAGTGACGTAGGCTTAAATGGATGGATGATCTGTGAGCTATGAATTAATTTAAAGAGGTCAGGTGGTTCAATCAAGCAGATATTAATTAGCAGTGAGATTATCCGATGTTAATTAGCAGTGAAATGATCAGATGTTAATGAGCGGTGAGATTAGCAGAACCCTCAACAACTTAACTCAGTTGTATCCAATTCCCACCCATCACTAGGAGGCTCCTGTACATTAAGGCTACTAATACCAGTCAGAGATTGCCAAAGCCTATCACGTGTTTCCTCTGAACCAGCCGGATGGCTGACTGTGCTATCCACTACTTCTGCTTGCGTGAGCTTACAAATGACCATCGCTGATGCAGAGCTGTGATTGATGCGAGAGGACTAAGTGCCTCACATCCCACCCCACTAAGAGAGCTTGGCCAATAGGACCCCCGGCTACAAGAGCCTACAGCATCACCCGGGAACTGGGTTGTCCTTACACAGGTTTATGGAAGTGAGCAATGTCTAAATCAAAAGAAATCCCCGACATGCTTAAAAAGTATTTGATATTTAAGGCTGAGGATGCTTACAAAACCCTCTAATATCCGTTGCCAGGTAGATGTTATGCAAATATAGTACAGAAATCAAGATCTGGGCCTGTATTCACAAAGCTTCTTAGAATTCTTTCAGAGAGCTCCTATCTTAGCCTAAAATGTTCTAGCTGGGAGATAAGAAAACTTCTTAGAGCAACTCTGAGTAAGGAAAGTACAAAAACCTTTATCTTAGTGAGGGGGTGTGGTTGATCCCATTGCTAGGGATGATGCAGCAATTCAAGGACTGTGATTAATTGATAAAAAAAAAAAAAACCTCTGACCTCTGCAAAGGTCTTGAAATGTGAAAGTAGACTATATGATAATAGAACAGACAGTGAAATCAAACTGTTTGTATATAATGAAATTGTATAATCATGAATACAGGCTACTTCATGCAAAGTTTTTGTTATAGGCTAAATATCTTAAAGTGAATTAAAACAGCCAAATGTTAAAAATGAGCCAATTTCCACATAGAAGTTACTATATTTAAGTCCTTACATTTATTTATCATACTGATTTTATTACTTATGATTCATTTCAGATTGATGGAAGCAAAATGGCTCACCTTTTACCAATGTACATGATTACAGAACAGTCTATTTATGTTGCTTACTTTTCGAAGGTATGTAGCCAACAATCCAAGAGAGCTGGAAGGAAGTAAAACAACAAGAAAACCAAACTGGACTGAAGAGCAGTGTTTACTTTTAGCTTTGCGTTCAGTGTTTGGAGAATATTTCTTCTTTCCGCCATTTTGTCCTCTGCTATAGAAACTCTTAAGCCTCTTAAAAGTCCTCACTCTACTCTTAACAATTTTTACCTTAGGAGATGTTTTATGACCCATTTTTATCTTAACTAAGATTTTATCCTATATTTAAGCGGAAATTCTACGAAAATGTCATAAATTTCGTCACTAGGAGCAACTTTTAGGCTTAAGAAGCTTTGTGAATACGGGCCCTGATCTCATTTTAGGTCAAATTTACTCAGAAATACAGAAACCTGGAAAATCTTTACATTATAGCAGCACTATAGAGTATGTATATGTGTACACTTCATATACACTCACTCACTCATGGTCTATACCGCTGTATCCAGTATACTGGGTCGCAGGGAGCTTAAAGCCTCTACCAGGAAACTCAGGGCATGAGGCGGGGTACACACACTCATTCAAACACAATTTGGGAACGTCAATTAGCCTAATCTGCATGTCTTTGGACTGTGAGAGAAACCTACAGCACTCCGAAAGCCGATAAAGAATGTAATGAAAGAAAAGCACACAGACCTGGGGCAAGAATTGAACCTAGACTTTGGAGGTGCAAAGCGACAGTGATAACCACTAAACCTCAGTGTTGCCTACCTTATTTAAAGCCCATTTCAAAATTTGAATATTGAAAAAAAAGATAATTATTTTTCATAATTTAATAAAAAATTTGAAACTCTAATATATTCTAGGTTCATGATATGTAAATTGAAATATTTCAAACCTTTTTTTGTTGTAAATTTGATGATTATGGTTTAAAATAAAAAATGAAATGACAATCAAAAGTTAATATTTGCTGGCCAATCAAGCACAATACTGTCCTGGTCAGCAAACCAGTTAGTGGTAGTTTTGGCGCTGTGGGCAGGTGTTGAGTCCTGCTGGAAAAGGAAATCTGCATAAAGCTTGTCATCAGATGGAAGCAAGAAGTGCTGTAAAATCTCCTGGTAGACCTCTGAATTAACTGTGGACTTGATAAACCACAACACCAGCAGAAGACATGGCACCATAAATCATCACCAGTTGTGGCCACTTGGGTTCTGTGCCTCTCCACTCTTCCTTCAGACTCTGGGACCTTGACGTCCAAAAGAAATGCAACATTTATTTTCATCTGAAAACAGATTTTGGAGCACTGAGCAATGGTCAAGTTATTTTTCTATTTAATTCCTACTTAAGATACTTCTGCTGTTGTTCCAGGTTTGGGAGTGGCTTGAGACCAGAAAAACAGCAATTGTAGCCCACGTCATGGTCTGTGCATGGTGTCTCCAGCCCCTTGTGAAGCTCTCCTCAAGTCCACAGTCTTTCCCATGCATGTACTGTATGAATAGTGATTTACTTAGACTCCAAATATATATTTTTTTTACATATTTTAATATTCTAGATTTTATATTTTCAGAAGCTTATTAAAGTTATTAAGTTAAGTTAAGTCTTTATTGGTCACACATACATTACTGCACAGTGAAATTCTTTATTCTTCGCATATCCCAGCTTCTTGTTAGTAGGCCGGGGTCAGAGCGCAGGGTCAGCCATTTTTTACGGCGCCCCTGGAGCAGACAGGGTTAAGGGCCTTGCTCAAGGGCCCAACAGCAGCAACCTGGCGGAGCTGGGGCTCGAACCACCGATCTTCCGATTCGTAACTCAGAGCCTTAACACACTGAGCCACCACTGCCCTCGTAAATTAAAGTATTAATTTATTAAAATTCAAACAAAAATATATATTGAAATATATATTTTTTTACTTTACATGTAATGAATCTAGAATAGAGGTTTCACTTTTTAAATTAAATTATACAATTATTATTATTATTATTATTATTATTATTATTATTATTATTGTTTATGTGCTTCACTCACTGTCCTATAAAAAACGTCTGTATAGCTGCACTCTGAAAATCCTACATTAAGTTCCTCTTCTATCAGCCAAGAGGAGGAACCTGAGGCTATCTGGGGCACAGACTCATTATTATGATAGAAAATGCATATTAACAACACGCTTGAAATCAGCTCTAGGACTTTTATTTATCATGTCTTGTCTGAACTGAGACTCAACGCTATGTGTTATATAAACAATCTAGCCTATATAAATAGCTTATCAGTGTCCTGTAATGTAATTTACAGTAACTTTGATTTTTTTGATCAGATCAGCTTTGCTCAGTCAGTCTTATCACCTCTAACACATTAATATTTTCATATTAGATATATCTACATGCACTATGTCTTCTGGAACAAACTATTCATTAATGCCACATGTGCACAAATGCCTGAACTCCATGCTTTGTATAATCTGTCCACAGTGGCCATGGGAAATGAGCTTTCACAATCTCTCAGCAATAATAAACTGTTATGATTAGATCATAGCCTGCGTTAATCAGTAGCACAGAAAATGCTGGCGTGTAATCCGTTTTAATTATTCTCTCAGACCTTGGTGTCCTGGTACAAGCAGTGTTAATGAATTGTAAACATGATAAATGTCATTTACCCCGCTTTCCACGGTCTAGCCACTGCTGAACCGGATAAGACTAATAACGTCCACGTGGCACAGAGGTAACCTGATGTTTGCGGTCCAGGGTCAGTCTGTTTTGCTTTTTAGTCACCGCCTTGAAGTAAGCAAAGCCTATCAGTATAAATAAGCCTCTTCGGCACTAGGAGATATCTTAGAAGGCCTCAGATTTTCTGTTTGTCAAGCATGTATTCACCTGAGGAGCCTAAAAAGGACTATTACTCTATGAACCTCGACAAGCGGTTTTCCAACACCATCCTCTTCAACATCCTGAACCATACAGCCATGACGCACAGCTGCCACTGTGAGAACCGAAGATTGGTTTGTTTAAGGAACCCAGCTAGTACCTGCCAGGCTGCTGCTGAAGTTCTGCTAAAAACCATATGTTTCATGAAAAGCCTTCCTTCTTTCCACCACTTACCAGAGTTTGATCAGCGTTTACTCATGAGGAGCCAGTGGATTCCGCTCTTCATCCTGGGTCTCGCACAGGAGCGTATAACTGTCGAGGTGACCGAACTCCCCACGAAGAGCTTCCTTCACAAGATCTTGTCTCATGACCAGAATAGAGACAGAGAGCAAGAAACGGAGGACGTCCCCTTGAACTTGGCAGCTGTGAATAATCTCAAATCCTGCTTGGACAAACTCTGGAGGCTCGACCTGACTGCTGAAGAATATGCCTACCTCAAGGGTTCGATCCTATTCAGTCCAGGTGACAGTTCTTACATTTTATATTATAGTTACAAATATAGCTTAGCTCAATATTAGTACATATTAAAAACAGAAATATAATATTCATTCAACCAGGTAATTCCACGCATGAAAGCAATTACTGTATATATATAGGCCATTTTATTAGGCATAGCTTTTTTTCCTGAGACATTCTGCTCTCTATTTACAATTTTAGCTTTGTGGAAAGGTGCGTTAGCCTGTGGGCATAAAGAGAGAGACACGGAGAGCAACAGCACTCAAAAGTATTATAGCAAAAATAGGCTGGGGCACTGAGCCCACTGAGCCTCCTTCAGCCTTGACCTAGACCTTTCCCAGCCGCACGACGCAGATACTCCTCAGTCCTGGGGGCGAGACGGAACGAACATGTTTCTATATAAACAGACATGTGTTATGTGTTTAGTGAGGTGAACAACGGAGAACAGACAGGAGTGTACGGGTTCGACCGGAGTAAATAGAGAGACACACGGGGAAGACACAGGTGAACTTAATTTGGTTAAACAGTGAAAACAAGTACACGAGTAGACACACTAGGGGGGGGACAAAGCGTCGGCTCAGTAATCCGGTGAGCCAGATCTTATTCCCCAGGGCTGAGGTGGCACGGATGTGACACAATCCTGGGGATTTCCAAACTATGAAATAAATGAACGAGTTAATTATGTAACAGCAACAACAACAGCAGCAGCAACAGTCAGTTGTTATATCACTGGAACAGTACTTGTGAGAACAGTATTGTTTCGAGTGCGTTTGTAAAACCCATCGAGCTCCATGATGAAACTGTCTCTCATGAAGACCTTCCCAGGAAAGCGAGACAAAACGTTAGCTCTGCTGCAGTCGAGAAGTTCATTTAGAGTCACCAGCCTCAGAAATCACCAATTAACCTCAACCAAACACCTCAGATTCGAGCCGTCATGAAGATTTACAGAGCAGAAGTAGCAGATATACATCTCAATATACATTTCAATATCAACTGTTTAAAGGAGATTATTGTGTGTTTTTTGGATAAACGCCTTCAGTATTGTTTTACAGTGTAAAAAGAAAGAAAAATCTGGAACGACCATAGGTCTTTTGTGCAGTAGTGTGTATCATAATAAAGATGATGTTAGGTCCCACCACGGTCGTAAAATGAAAGAAATACACTGGCCTCCGTGGTCCCTAGTTGGACTACAGATGGATGGATGGAATCGATCATATGACTAAAATTAGCAACTTTTTCAATTTTATTAGTTACTCTCTTTGTTCTGTCCCTTTGTTTCTTTAATTTACTACAATTTAAAGTATCTTTTTAAAGTATTTTTTTTTAAAAAGTACCTTTTTTTTCTAAATGCTCACATTTAGTGAAGAATATTTCAAAAGATTTTTTCATGAGAGCCATTTTTAAATTAAAATCTCCCCCAAAAAAGTGAAAATTTCCAAAAATTTCTAAAATTCCTAAAGTTCTGTGTATTATACATTTTGACGTATTTCTATCGCATCCTCTTTTCTTAGACGTCCCCGGGCTGCTTGACTCCAGGCTGATTGAGGAGCTTCAGAAAGAGGCCCGGCGTCTTCTGCACAGAGTTATCAATGAAGGTCCCCCACGTGACCCCCGGCGATTGAGGGCTGTCCTGCTGGCGGCCTCCTCGCTCCACACAGTGGGCCAGAACTTTGTGACAGATCTGTTTTTTAGACGTGTGATTGGTCAGACAGACCTCTTAGCGCTTCTGACTGCGGATGTTTCTAACCACTGGGTGTTACTCTAGTCTGGATTCTGACTTGAACTTCCTGTTTAATTTAAAGTGTTACATTTCCTTTCTTATACTGTAGCAGGTTACATTTTTAGACTGAAGTTGTATGCATTTTGTATTTCTCATAAAAGCTTTATGCACACATTACCCAGAGGAAACCCACTATACATGGGGAGAACATACAAGACCTGAAGGTGGGACTCCCAGGCGACCCTGGAGGTTCGAGGCCACAGTGCTAACCTCTACTCCACTGTGCCGCCATTTTTCCTTTCTGTTTTATACAATCCATTGACTTGCATAAACTGAATGTTTTTGTTTTTTTTTATCATGATGTCATATTTTCTTTGCTTCATCTCCACCTTGTGGTGATTTGTCATTATTTCATTCCACCTTTAAAACTACAAAGCCTATTGTTCTTTGTAGAGATTTCAGCACGTATGAGCCACAAGTGCTCCTTTGCATAGAACATAAGTGGATCGGAAATAATTTTTTACTGATATAGAGTGACTAATAAAGAGCCTCGAGTGTTGGTTGTTAAATATGTTTATTTTTTCTGCGCCTCGAACTTGTCAGACCAGTAGCGTTTGTATATACAGTACATCTCTGCACTCAGGCATGTTATCTTCCTGAATATCAGGGTTTGAGTTAACCACATGGCTTTAGTTTAACCCCCTTGTGGTGTCTCTCAAAGTGAGACTGGATTTGAGATAATTTGAGATTTTTTTTTTAGAAATAAGAGCTTTTTCTCCAGGATCATACCGGATACACAAATCGAAATTCGCTCCAGGCCTGTGTGTGAAAAAACATCAGACACGCTGTGTAAACATGGGCGGATGAAGGGAAGGGCAGAACTGAATGGAATTTGTGTTTTGGAGGAACAGACTCTTACGTCTCTTGTTAGAGAGCACGAGTTTCATGATCGAACTCGTTTTTCTTTTCGACTCCCCGATGCCTGCGCTGATGGTGTTGGGGTTGATCGGACGGATTTGGGTTTGAAATGTCAGGAGGGAACTGAACAGAGCGGGCGATTAAGACGTGCTAATAGAACACGCATGAGAAACGTGAGACAGCAGCTGAGAAAGAACGTGTAAAGAAGGAACACGTGGAGTGTGTTTCGTATAATATAATCAATACAAAATTTTTACATTTCGCTTCTGATTTAAAACCAGTCTAAGACGTGGCAGTGATTAGGACTGAGGTGACATTAGATGTGAAGTTAAAGTTAAGCGTAAATACTCATGTTTTTGCATAAACATTTTTATTGCATAGGCCGTAACCAAAACCATTACAAATGGAAATACATGAGCGAACACAAACACACACACACACACATGCTGTAGGCTTTCCTCTAAACAGCCAGTGCAGTCAGTCATTAAACTGGTTTGAGTTGTGTTTCATTCCCAGATCTAGTAATCACACTGAAACCATCTGTATCTCTCTATCAGTATCAGTTCACTGCTCAAAACATCTGCATGCACTTTCATTTCTGGAAAATTGACGTGGTCTAGACAGGATTTCTGAAATATCTATCTATCTATCTATTTTGGGTTGAAAATACTAGAGTTAAATCAACTGCGATCCAAAACACCACTTTCTTTCACACCTTTAAGCACAGAGACGTCTAACGATCTTTATGTCAGCTCCAACCGATGTTTGGTTTTCCACCAGTGATAAGAAAGGATGATATATACTGCGATGCAGTGTTCACAGGTGTTCTAAAGTCGGTAATTACACTAACTGTCGGTCGCAGTGGTTTTATCCTGGGCCTCAGTAAGGCAGCGCTCAAGGTCTGGGACACTAAAGCAAAATCACTTTCTGAGAAGAATAAAAAAAAGAAAAAAGACAACAAAGGCAACAAATGAACAGTGTATCTCCTGTCAGTATCGGGTTCGTTTAACTGGCGCCTCAGGTTCTGTATTATATAACAGAATACTGCAGATACTCCAAATAAGAAATGCAACAAGTACACTACTTTCGACTTGCGTCCTGCGACTCTGAGGAAAACAAAAGAGAAAGAAAAAGAAAGTGAAATATTTCTAGATAAGGAATTTTGTCTGGAAAATCCCTTTACCTTGGGTGCATGAGCAAGAGCCATAACTCTCAGATGTATAATGAGATAAATGTAAGTTGATGAATAAAGGAAAGAAACAAGTAAATTATATTGTGTGTACGCAAACACACACACACACACGCCCAGTCTTTAGCGTTCTGTAAAAAATAGTCTTCTTTAAAAGATACAAATTTCTGTTCAGTTCATCTCCCATTCACGCTCAAGTTCATCCACAACGCACTTATTTCAGGTACTCTGATGTAATTACGGAATTTTGTGTCATGGTTTATAAACATTCCAACTAAACCCCACAATCTCACTGAACACAGAGCGATGATGATGTTACGGCAGGTTCAAATTCCTGTCCTTTCCTTTCACACTTTGTTTCTGTGCATTCCTTAACTGTCTGAGGAACGTTCGGCCCCTGGGGCAGCGGCGATGAGGGCCGGGAGAGGAAGTGAGGAAGCGAGGGTGCAGCAGGTAACACTCCAACTCATCTGAAGTTCAGCTTTAGGATTTAATTCACAGTATATTTACAAAAAGACAGAAGGATCTACAGCATTTATATATATACACTCACATTTCACTTGAACTCACAGACAGACTTACTGTTCTCCGAGAATAAAAATAAACTGGAAAAACAATTATTTAATTTTTTCATTAAAGGACTATAGACTAAATCGTACATTACAGATAAGAAAAACACGTGATTTTATTTCACAGGTACACAATAAAAGCACGATACGCAGAATTTCTGTTCCTCATCTTCTCCGTCTGTCCTGTAGACGTTGGCGTGTCCCTGCTCCCGCTTTAATTAACCGAATTAGCGGATTAGTAAAATGAGGTGTGCTGAGAGCTCGGAGAGAGAGAGAGAGAGAACTCGACCACGTGCAGGAGCAAGGTCAGGGAACCGGGCACTGACAGCAGACGGAGGACTTCGAGGACGAGCAGAAGCCACTACGCTTCAGTCACTATTTAGGAAAAGTGCACCAGTGGTTCTTCTGATGAATTTAATTCAAACTAAATGTGATATAAAACTCTTTTTCTATTTATTCCCACATTTATTATTCCTTATTCGTTACATTTTAACCATCATTACTCTCTGAACTACCGTCTAGCTTTGATGAGTCCAAAGTTTTAAAAGGTGTGAAGATGGTCAGAGATGTTCTTCGTTATAATCCCGAAGATCCACACAGCAGATGAGGGGAAAAAAAAAACATCACACACAAGTTTAGGCTCTGACTCCATGAAAGAGCAAGGGAGTGTCTGACGTGACTGGTGTGGTGTCCGTGGAGCTCGGCAAGTGAGATGCAGGGGAGCTGGGCATGTACGCTGCAGAGAGAGAGAGAGAGAGAGAGAGAGAATGGAGAGATCAAAGATGATGTCAAAGGTCAATGTGAGAATGCGTGCAGGATGATGGATATAAACAAAGTGTGTGGGTGATTACTGTACAAACACCAGACACGTAAAACATCAGAATACATCAGCTCTGCTGTTCATTGTGGACTGCAGTCATGTGGATGTGGTGTGAACTGAGCCTAATGCTCTCTGGCGCCCCCTTTGGTTAGGGTAGACAGAGCAGGTTAATCAAATATTTTTGATATAGGACTACTTTAATGAGAACCAAAGGCAGGACAGTATGTGTGCGTGTTCGTGTTTGTACATTAATGCCTCAAAATCCCTCCTCCTCCGAACGAGCCATTTCAGTGTCTAAACGAGCTCCTGCTGAGCCACGCCCCCTCCAGAGAACAGAAGAGCAGAGCAACAAGCCGGGAGAGGCTCCTCTTTGATGAGGTCACAATAGGGGTAAAAATTTTTTTTAATAACAATTGATGTTTTTAAACCACGAGCAGCACAAAAATAATATCATTATATATTTGTTTATGATGTTTTTTTTTTTTGTATACATGTGCACAACTTTAACTTACACTGCTTACTGTTGTACCGCAGATTTCTCGCTTCGATGTCATCGGATCTCTCCTCTGAAATCTTCAGACCTAAAAACACAAAACAAACCGATTTGTGTACAGAAGTCCCCGATCACGCTGTAGAAAAGTCTCATGAGAGAAGACAATACAGCTGCTCATGTTTAACTCTGGACAGGAGAGGACAGGACAGGACAGGATAGGACAGGACAGGACAAACCCCCGGTCGCTGCGACTTACTGCCATCGTTCATGGAGGTCAAGCTGTTCTTCTTGCTGCTCCTCTTGCTGCTCCTCCAGGTGTCGTTGCCGCTGTCCCTCTGGAGCTCCTGCTGTCTGAGCACCGCCGTCTTCTTCTTGCTCTTCCGCGTGCTGATGCGGATGATCTCCCGCACCAGCCGGCACTCCGCTTCCTGCTCCTTGATCTTGTGCTCGTGGACAATATCCGAGATGAGCTGGCTGATCTCCTGCGAACGCCTCAGGAACATGGAGTCCGAGGTGCATTTAGCCAACTCATTGATCTCGAACTCAGAGAAGACCTCGAGCAGCTTCCGTGTGATCAGCGAGTCCACGTCCTCATCCTTGTCTCCATAGATAAAGTCCTCGTCTTGTAGGTCGCTGAAGCGCTTGCTGCCACACCGGCTGTCCGCGTCCGGTTTCGGGAGGCTGAATGAGACCGACTCGCGCTCTTCCATCAGGGTGGACTGATCCACTTTGACGCCAGCGATGCGAAGATCAGAATAAAAGTCATCCTCATCGTCGGGCGCTGACGGCGAGGCCTTTACCACTTCTGACTCGTCGGCACGGGCTTCCCCGGGGAGCAGACACGGCATTCTCCTACACATGCGATAAAGTCCACACGTCAACACGCTACACGCGAAAGTTCTACAGCTCTTCACCGAGACGCATGGACCGCACGTGCAGGACCCAGAAGGTGACTCCTTCTTTCCAGAAAGAAAGCTGACGCTCTCAGGCTCGGTAGTGTTGCCGTTAGCATCTTTCTGATGGACTTTATGGACCGCTCCAGGGTACCGGGTTTCAGGACTGATTGGGTCGACGCAGCGCTCTTCGTATCGCCTGTCCTTGGTCCTAGCGCTCTGCACAGACACCGGGTCGGGGCTTCCTGTCCTCTCGCGCCTCTGAGAGACGCTTTTGCCATTGCCTGACATGACTGCGTTGCGTCAGGGTCTGCGGAAGAGACAAGCAACAACGTCTAACTGTAAACTGTAATTACATTGAATAGACCTCGCGATCTTTAGTACATTTGCATGGATTATTTAAATAGTAGAAAAAAAAAACCCCTCAAAGCTCTCGTTTCATTGAAGTCAAATTGAATCTACCTCCTGTTGCTTCCCCTAAATCGCAAAGCAACCACAACCCTGTGAAACCTTGTGATATGAAATGTATCATCGATTGGCTTCATCAATCCATCAAAGCAATGGCTTTCTGTCATTTGGACATGCCCTTAGATGATTAAAAAAAGTCTCTCAACTGCATGGGAAATCACCCAAACTGGCAACTACTGATGAGGAGAAGAAAAAAACAAACAGATTCAGTCATTCTCTTGTGTGGCGATTCACGCATCTTCCAAAATCATTATTATTTTTTTTATAAAATATTAAAGCCATAGGTCTTTGCATTTGAGGCAGTAAAACCTTGCTGTTCCTCTATGATCCTGCGGAGCTGTGCTGTAAACTGTTTACATGTTGGCAGGCGGCGCAGCACCCTGTGAGGTACTTATTATGTTTGTTTAGAATCAAAACACAATTTAAAAAAATGCATTAAATCGTGACACGTATACAATTGCAGTACAAAGCAATTTGCCACCCAAGTCCAGTGATAAAATCGTATCGGGTGATTTCTGTCCCTACTGGCAAAACAGTTTGCGTCTGTTACAGCATTGTAAAGTGCTAGACTGCCGTCTACGTCATCCTGTGTGATTTGATTTAATCAAAACTTTAGATTTTTTTTTTTTCATTTAATTAACTTAGTCGAGTGACCCTTTTTTAAAAATTATTCAGAAAAATTAAAATGTTTAATTATCCAAAATTGACAAATATTTTAAACATATAGTGCAACATTTACAAAAAATAACCGATTTCATCTTCGACAAATACTGGTGTTTTGTGAGAGTATCGCGTCTTCCTCTTTTGACTTCACTGCATTACTGCCACCTACTGGAAGGGAGCGCGGATATGATATCATACGAGATGCGCCATTTAAACAAAATCAGCAAAACAACATTTCAGGGTTTTTTTTTTATATACTTTTAGAAGTTTTCTTAATAGTAGTGATATTAAGTCAAATAGAATTGATAATTGCAGCAATAAATTCAAGTTTACCGATTCACAACGTCTCCATTTTTTTCAGTTCAGAGATGGCGTGTATTGAAAGTGGTCCATAAATGTTCCAATCTTACTAGTTCCGATCTTGTCCGAGTGATTTGATTTTTCGCATATAACGGTTGCATTCGGTCATTAAATGCCGTCACTGGAAAAGTGTGGAATATCAGCAGTGTGAACCTGGTGTGAATTCTGGTTTCTTATTACTCCTGTTCACATCCAGGTTCCGTGCGAAAAGTATGCTGAACTGCTCTTAACAACAACAACAATGACAACAAAAAGCCCTGTTCGCACATTTGGTGTTATGTTGGTATTTTATAACAAATTTAATTTGGCTAAATTTAAACACCAGGCTGTAACTAACGACGAACAGAGCGGACTCTTACATCTGAGGTGCCAGGTGGGCTGGGCAGAAACGTTGATTCTCACGGACACAGACAAATCTCTGGTGCGAAAAACAAAAAACATCCCGAGAAGCTAAAAGAGAGTTCGGAGGAGAACGAGCAGACTCACTCGATTGTGGTTGCACCTTTAAGCTTAAAGTTTGGCGTGACCGAAGGACTACATTAACTTACAGGTGTTCCTATTAATGAGAGGTGTTATTTCAGGCATGGGTTATCCAGGCCAAGTGAGGTGTCTGATTTAGTCTGATCTGATCCACCCAGTTCCGTAGGACGACAAAATAAATTAAAAAAAAAAGAATGAAATGACGGTTTGCATGAAAGAGACCGTGCATGCTTTCACTTCTGGTTGCGCGCACACACACACACACACACACACACACGCACACACAGCTGGAGACGAAAAAAAAAAAACTCAAGCAGTGTTATGGTCGTTAACAGGTGTGTTTTGATAGACAAGGCCTAGTCGGGAAGGACAAAGCACACACATATGCACATACACTCACTCACACAGGTAACAATGTGCTGAATCAGATCCTCTGACTGGGAGCACTGGAAGGAGGTGTAGGGCAAGAGGGATGACTAAACAACACCTGAGGGAAAGTTCTTCTCCTTCACACAGGAGCCTGAATACGTCTCTCTACACGTTTCTCTACACGTCCTTCTACACGTCCTTCTACACGTCCCCCTACAGGAAGAACAGACCACAGATCTCTTCAGGAGTCTCGCGCATCGCGTATTTATCGCGTTTATCAGTTAATAAACACGGAATAAAGTTAATAACACGCTGTACTCACGGCAGAGGAGTGACGCAGTCCGGAAGTGCAGCGGTTTGTTTGTTTTCCTTCCCGTCAGAAGTTTGACCTCGAATGTAATGTTTAATCCGCAGACGTGTCCCCCCCCCCTTCAAACCCCCCCCGACAGCGCGCGGGCACTACGGCTCGGTCCGAGTGTGAACGCGCGCGACGCCGCGACCGACTTCTAATCCGCCATGACTTCCGGTTCACCCGCTCTTTCAGTTACCTGAGGCAACAGGTAGCGCGCGCGAGACTCCCGCCTGCTGACGTCACACCATCAGTTCTGCACGATCCCTGTTTCCTGTCTGTCGTAACTGATCCCTGTATGATCTGTTATTAATACCGGAATACACAAGCACTGGTGTGGATAATGGATATTATGGATATTTAAAAAATTTAAATCATTAAAAATGTATATGCTTATATATATTTTTTTTATTTACTTAAAGAAAATCTATTCTTATTGTCCACTAGGTGGCACTTCTAAGCCAGAGGTGCTGCTCCTGCTTAAACTCATTACTCACTCCCTCTCATCGTCTATACCACTTTATCCTGGACGGGTTGCCAATCTATTGCAGGGTGCGCACACACACGGGAAACCCAATCATCGTCTCCCGTCTTTGGGAGGACACCAATATATTCACATACCATACATTTATGACATTTGGCTGACATCCTTATCCAGGGAGACTTACATCTATTTTATCTCATTATACAGTACACCTGAGCAGTTGAGGGTTAGCAGCCTTGCTCAAGGTGGTGCTGGGATTTGAACCTGTAACCTTCCAATCAGTAATCCAATGGCTTAATCACTGGGCCACCCCTGACCCTAGAGCTAAATCGTAAGACCAATTTGTTCATAAGACTAACATTGTCTAGGTACTAGAATGCTAACATGTTCCACAATCTTGTCCTTGTTTTTTAGAATTGTATCGAATTATGTTGTTAAAACAACAAGCCATCTTTTCACCTCGCACCATTTTCTCTATAATTTTCACTTTTGTCTCCATCATTTTTGCTAGCTGCTTTTTAGCAGGACCAGCTTTATTGCCGTTGATTTTACGCTTGCTTTCTGGGCATGTTTGTGACAATGTAGGCCGATCATGGGATGTGATTATTGCTGTTGAACGTGCACCAATGCATGTTCCAAAGTTCGTAAGTGAAATCTTCAACAGGGTTGTGGGGTGGGATGGGGGTGTCACTATCCCAGGAGACTTGGGGCATGAGGTGGAGTATCCCCATGATGTGTTGCCAATCCATTGCAGCGAGCACACACACATTCATTCAGACACTATGGGAAACACCAATTAGCCAAATCGGCATGTCTTTGGACTGTGGGAGGAAACCACTCGTACTCTGAAGAAACCCACCATTCCTGGGGAGAACATGCAAATCCCAGGCACACAGACCCTGAGACGGGAATCAAACCCAGATGCTAACCACTCTTCTTCTTATATAAAGGGCATCTTGAAAAAAGTAAATTTTCTTTTGATATTTAATTCTCACATACTCACTCACTCATCATCCATACAGCTTAATCCTGTATTCAGGGTCACGGGGAGCCTGGAGCCTATCCCAGGAGACTTAGGGCACATGGCAGGGTACACCGTGGACAGGGTGCCAATCCATTGCCGGGCACAGACACACACACACACACACTAAGGGCAATTTGGAAACGCCAGTTAGCCTAACCTACATGTCTTTGGACTGTGGGAGGAAACCGGAGTACCCGGAGGAAACCCACCAAGCACAGGGAGAACATGCAAACTCCATGCACACAGAGACGGGAATTGAGCCTGGTAGGGAATCAAACCCAGACCCTGGAGGTGCAAGGTGACATTGTTAACCACTACACCACCGTGCCGCCTATTCCAAACACATTTTTTTTTTTTTTTTGCTGATTATGACGTAATCAAAAATCCATTATCTCAAAATATAAACATGTCATTTCAAGAGTAAATTTATTTTAATACTGTGTATCCCTCAGTCTAGTTTAGTACATGCATGGGGAAGACTGCTGATTTGTCAGTTGTGCAGAAAATTATCATTGACACCCTCCATAAGGAGGATAAGCGCAGAAGCATATTTATGAAAAGTTGTGCAAGAACTGTTGCATTCCCAGTGTTAAGCCACTCCTGAACCTGAGACAACATCAGAAGAGTCTTACTTGGGCTTACTAGGAAAAAAAGAATTGGACCATTGGAAAGCAATGTACCAGAGTCTGGAGGAAGGGAGGAGAGATACAGAATCCAAGTTGTTGATGTTGGCTGGTTTGATGTTTCCATAGTCGATGATGATTTGGAGTGCCATGTCTTTGCTGGTGCTGGTCCACTGTATTTTATTAAATCCAAAGGCAACACCCATCTAAGAGATTTTAAAGCATTTCATGCTTCTGTCTGCTGACAAGCAGTATGGAGATTCTGATTTTTTTCCCCAGCAGGACTTGGCACCTGCCTACAGTGGTCAAACGAGCACTTACTGGTTTGCTGACCATGACATTACTCACCTGACCTTAATCCCATAGAATATCTAAATTATTCTCAAGAGGAATAGGCTAAACACTCGACCCAACAATATGGACTGTAATCAAAGCCACCTGGTCTTCAGTAATATCTCAGCAGTGCCACAGGCTGATCGATTCCATGCTGTGCCACACTGATACAATAATTCATGCTAAAGGAAAAGCTTTCTGAGAAGATAGAGCGATCATACTTCAGTTCAATAATTGTGTAGTGAAAATTCAATCAGTTTGTTTCACTTCAGGTGAAACTCCATCTATAATTGGAGATCCACAAAACACTTTGTTTAAATGAAGCAGTGGTGGCATGTCTGCTCATTAAACACGGTCAGATTTTGAGAATATTTTAGATTTTAAGGAAGCAGCAGAAGGCAGTACTAGCTTCAGGGCCCTCGACTTACAAACCATGGCTCACTCTGATTCACGGGAGGTGATGCAGTATCTAAACACCCCAGATCATCATAAACATCAAGGAGCCAGAAAAGTCCTGCTTCAACTGAGATCCTTGACACCACTGGACACCACCTTTGCTTACTTACACACCTCTTTTTCCATAAATAAATAACATTTATTTATTTATCATGTCTTAGGATATATAATGATGATAAAAAAAAAGATTAGAGAAGTTGAATGAGTTGTCCTTTAGCCTGGATGAACGGGACAGGAGAACTGATCTGTACTGCCAGATGTACACTACTACACCTCCAGCAGAAGTCAGTTGAGTCAGAACATAGAATAATAATAATAATAATACATATGGTATGTATTTGTACAGCAAGAGCAATGCCACAAGACTAGATAACACTGACCTTGCATACTCTAGAAGTTACTGTGTGGCTGAATCAAGGGTTCCTTCCGTTACCTCTAACATCCTGTACATGCCTTACAGTACTATTTGAAGAGCTATGCTTTTATTAGACCAGTTATTCATTGGTCATGGTACCTCGACATGGGTTGTCTCCCTGACTAAGCAGAGACTGGTCCACTAGACGATATCACCATGAACCTTAAAGCACATATATGTCTGGTTGACGTCGACCCGATATATAAAGCTACATCGGCAGCAGTTATTTTTGTGAGAAATTGTCATTTTCAGTCACGGCTTGCAAAGCAAATGCAATGCATATATGCCCTATAGCAGAAGATCCAGACAGCCAAAGACGAAAGCATTTAATCTGGCTAGGAGAAACACTTGATAAAAGATGATAAAAGTTACGGTGGTGAAGGTGTGAAGGATTTGTTTCTTTACGTAATGTGCCGTCTGCTTTTCCTTCCTCTTGCAGGATCTCAAGAAGAGAATCCAGACTGCGTGCGGTCTCGGCCAGACTGTGATGTTTACTGTTCTTCTGGTTACTCTTACTGTTCCTTCTTATACTGGAGTTCTTTTTGATAGCACTAAAGTTTCTTAATTTGAAACGTGTCTCTTTATTATACATACACAATACTGGTAAGCAGGTTTGTCACTGGACAAACCTCCTTAACCCGATACCCATATAAGCTATGCAATGAGAAAAAAATATGACAACTAATTTTAGATGTTTTTCACGTTCTAAAAGCTCCTTCCTAAATGAATAAAAGTTGAAGTTACAGAAGCTTTTTTTGCAGAGAGGCTGTACTCAACAGTGTTGGTCTATTGTCCATCGTTTGGAGAGCACATTTTATATATATATAAAGGGAGCCCTATGCCACTTTGACAGTTCCAAGGCACATTCTTTGGATTAAAAGCATAATAACCCCAACCTCCTGTCTGACTTCTCATTTTTTCAAATCCTGATGTTGCTATAGTGCTTCTACGGCCAGGAGTCCAAGAGTGTATAATAGGCCGTGCTCTCTGAGTGGGAGAAATTTGTCTTGATGACATTTTGTGCTATAGCCTTAACTTTCTTTTGGAAGGTGTTGTGTGATAATGGAGAGTAATGGGGTTAAAAAAAAGAAAAAAAAAAAGGAGTTTATGGAATGCCATGGTAGGTATGTGGATTTAAGACCAAATATTTTGACTTCATACCTTTTTGAAGATGCTGATTCTTAGGAAGATGACAGTACCTGTTGGATATTGGTCCTTCAATGGATAAAGGATACACAAACAGGGTACAGGGTACGGATCACATGGGGTCGAGCTGAAAACTGAGATGAAATGATGTGTGATTTGGAGGTAGCAGGAAATAAAATTATTAGACAACCTTGAGAGAGGTGGGTTTTGTAATCATTAAATTAAATACAGTTTTAGTAAAACAGTGAATGGTTCTGAAGAGGCAAGTAAATCATACATCTACCAGAGAAAAAGGATTATGATTTATAAGTGTATCAGGATTGTTCATGTGTGCATGTGGATCTTCATTACATGAGAAATACTTGGGAAGTTCAAGACTCTCCTTGAAAATAGGTTCGATCTGGACGAAGCATTTAAAGGCTCTCCGATTATGACCATTCATGGTTTCTGATGGCATCGGTTCCGTGAAGTTGATCATGTGATGATGTTCGCCTTTCGGGAAATGCTTGTGAAAATGTGCGAACTTCCAGTTTGAGGCTTTAACGACAGAAATATATTACTCGGTATAACATTCCGTCATTAGAATGATGATATGTTTACTGTGATTTATTGAGGTAAAATATAACATCTTTAAATGTGATGATCAACAGCAGTGTTAAGTAGGGCAGGTGGGGTTAGTAAGATTCTTACTCAACTGCATTTAAATATATAACTCGCCTTGATGATATAAAGCGAATGACAACACTTCAACACATTACTTTATATATAATCCTTTCATATTATATTACATCTCAACTTTGAATATTATTGATATTGATCAGAAAGATAGGGATAGTCAGAGAAAGAGACAAAGAAAGCATGAGAGAGAAAAAGAGACAGAATGACAGAATGAAAAATTGGGAGAAAGACCGAAAAAGGTGAGAAAGGAAATGTGACAGGTAAGGAGAGACATTGAGAGAGACAGAAAGAGACAGATGATTACCAGCCCCTTCTCTGACTGTTAACAGATGGACTCCATCAGAGTTGTGGGTGAGTCTTGGTCCCATCAATTAAAAACTGATGGATGTCATTTAGTTTCTTACTGCCGTACCAGGATGTGATTCAGATTAAAAACTCCTCTGGGTAATTTGCTCTGTTCGTGTTTGTGATAGTGAGAGAGAGAGCACACACTGAATTCACAGGCAGGTTGCTATTTGTGGCTCTGCCTCCTGCTCAGGACACCGGGACTGCTGACTGCAGCTGCGCTCCGAGCTCCCTCGGGTCTCCTGCAGCTCTGAGAACCTCGGTGTGTCTAGTCCCACACACCAGACAGACAGACAAACAAACACCAGACAGACAGACGCAAGTCTTCTCTCACAACAGGGCTCAGGAATGAAGCAGGCAGAAGAGCACAGCAGAGTGAAACAATTCAGGGGTCAGGGTGCAGACTTCGGAATGATACAGCGCCCCTGGGGCAGAGACAGGGGAGAAAACGACTGAACATAAAAGTGACTTGACTAACAAGTAAAGTTACACGCATTACTTACATTTCAACATTTTATTAAGAACAGGGATGAAACTGATGCTTTTGTGGAAGCCATCCGTTTAGTTAGTTTAATGCACGATGTACACAGAGAGACCATTAGACGTCATTAACATTCATTTCAAGTTTCCACGATTTCTCTTTCTTTCATACAGCACGTCGTTAATGAACTGCAATCTGACACCATGGCATGTGCTCGGGTAAATAAGGCGCCATTAACAGAGCAACATTAAACCACTTTCAGTGACAAAGGCTTTTAAGACAACGAGGAACTTCAAGCAAAAATGAACATGTCATACTTCTGAATGTAATATTTCTATTCATTCATTTTTTCATTCATTAATTTTTTCTTTGTGTGTATATAAAATAGGTACAAAACCATGAGATCCGAGCTCATTTTTCAGTCATCTAGTACACAAATTAGGGTTTGTAGAATTCTGTCCCATTCCATTCTGATACGAAAAACATCTTAACCTAAACCATCCCAGGCTTCATCTGCATCCTATCACTGTAAAAAAAAAGAAAAAAAAAGAAAAAAAGTTCCTAGGAGTCGAGCCAGGCGGTGCCTTCACACAGCCGGCAGGCCCGCCGCTTTCCTCAGCAACCCGCTCTCTCTCTCTCTCTCTCTCTCTCTCGTGTACGCGGCTGGTTTTCATCATCCTGACAGTAAAAAAAAAACAGAAGAATAAAAACACAGTAAAAAGTTTCTTCCGAAAAGGAAGGAGATGAGGACCAGACATTTCCACAGCTGTTCTCCTTTCTCTAAAGATCTCCCCCCACACTCGCCACCACCACCTTTTTCATTTCTTTCATGCTGTTTATCTGGCACAAAGGAAGAGTGTTATTGTGTGGCTCGGTGGTAAGCTTAGAGGAGGTTATCCTCACACTGGAATGCTTTGTAGAGAAAAGAGACCACATTCTTCACAAGCTCCCCGTGGGTAAGGGGGCAGAGTGGGCTCCGTGTCCTTGCTGATTGCTCTTTGATTCGATGAAATTTGGGAGAGGGGGATATACAACCGCAGCATGCAAGATGAAAATTATGTAGTCGCCCCCCCCCCATCCAAAAAATAAACGCAGTAAATGCATACAAGGTTTGAACAGGATAGCAGAAATGTCTTGTCAAGTCACTTGGACCCTGAACTCGGGGTGTAATTGGGACAAATGTGATGGTTATGGACACCCGAATGCAACACTAGTAATCCATGCGCTAAACGGAGATGGGAACATGGGAAACCCAGAAGATTTGCTTCCTTTTTTTAATCAATGTCCATATTTACAGTTTGCTAGAAATGTCTTTAGGTATAAACTTGCTAGAAATCGAGACATCTAGGTTAAAAGAAATCCCAGCATTCCAAATTACAAATCTGCACTCGTGGATAGCTGTGACAACCTGGGGTCAGAGTCGATCTCGTACCGGTAGTGATACCCCTCGCCCATCTCTCTGCAGGTGTCGCGCATTTCATAGACGCGCTTCTTGATACCTTTCCGGTTCAGGTAGAGCACGAACAGGAACATTAGTCCCACAAAGCCCAAGACAATGCAGAGGAAGACGTAGGACGTTTGCAGAGCCAGGTTGATGCTCTCGTCCGCGTGGTGGCACCCCAGCACCAAGTTCCTCGCGAGCATTAAGGAATTGTTGCGGAGTTCAACAGGCCACACACACAACAGCTGATCCAGGTCCGCCACACGATCCTGAGAGTCGTTCAGGAAGGAAACGAATGGCTCAATCTCACAGGTACATCTGTACGGGTTCTGCCCAAGGTGTAACTTGGCTTTCGGAATTCGCTCCATCTCCACCAAGCCTTCCTCGCCGAGGGTCTGGAGGGCATTATAGCGGAGATCCAGCTCTTCTAAGAGCCCCAAACCCAGCAATGTCTCATTGGTTATAGACACTATGGAGTTGTTGGCCAGCTGAAGCCGGCGCAGGCTGCTCATATGAGAGAAGATGTGAGGAGGTAGGAAGATCAGGTCGTTGCTTGAGAGGTCCAGGCTGAGCAGAGCATCCACGCTGCTCCGACAGAGAGCCGTGGCCAGGTTAGTGATGGAGGAGTGGTTGTAGAGCGCGCGGCTGAAATTCAGCTCTCTCAGCGTGTGGTTGTGCATGGCGAAGGCCTCCGGGTGAATCAGCACCAGCTGGTTGCTGCTCAGGTCCAGCGATCTGAGGTGACGCAGGCTGGAGAAGGTATGGGAGTCCACCTCGGATATTCTACACAGGAAGAGAGGACAATACAGCGCTTGGCTTTAAGAGACACTACAAAACCAGACTAGTTACAGCAGTCAGACTCAAGCTGCGATGACTTTTACCTGTTGTTGCTTAGAGATAACGTCGTGACGTTGTCCAGCCCTGTGAAACACTCCGGACCGATGCGTCCAACCTGGTTGCCCGTGATGAACAGAGTCCTCGTGTAAGCAGGAATTCCAGAGGGGATTTCCTGAAGATCCTTGGAGACGCATTTCACAGTTTGCGCGGCTTCCGAACACTCGCAGCCCGCCGGACAGGACGCAGAGCGCGCGGAGCGGACGCGCAGCAGCACGCACACTGTGACGCACGCGACGCGCAGCAACGCCGCGGAAACCATGTCGGAAAGTAA
>QMIH01000722.1:246526-284528 GCA_003987875.1 Clarias batrachus
GGAGGAGGAGGAGGGGGAGGGGGGTGACCTACTCATGTCTGAGTGAGAGGAAATCCAACATCCACAAATCACAGCAACTATATGCACGGTACTGTATGTCGTGAAAAAAAATTTTTAGGACACCACATTAAATATGAATTTCTGTATTAGGAAATGTCAACATATTGATTTCTGATCTTGTTTTAATTCGTACCAGTAGATGAAGGGTACTGAATAGCGTGTGAACAACAAACAAACATTCACCTTGTTTTCATTTAAAACAAATCATAAAAATATCATATACTGTATATAGCAGGGAACGCCATGACCGTGGACCGGGTACCAATCCTTTGCCCTGTGGGAGGAAACGAGAGAACCCTGAGGAAACCCACTAATCACATGGAGAACATGCACATGTGATTGCACACTGTATAACTTACATACAGTCAGGAATGTGAGAACGGATAGGAAGTTACATACAAGAATACATCTTGTATTTACATGTAAATACAAGATATGTAAATAAAACATTAAAAATTTTTTTTTACATTTTTTAATTAAAGGCAACTAATAAGCAAACTGAAGTTCACTATAATGCACCCTTCATATGCAATTTTATGCGGTGGAAAAAGTGACATCAGTGCAAATAGTATTGATTGTAATGAAAGTGAAAAAGTAGGTAATGTGAGTAATGGCAAGATATTCTTAAAATTTGCACTGTCCTTTTTTCCACACATAAAATAACAAACATATAAAAAAATTACATATAGGTTTCTGAACTAATGAGAATGTTACTGAAGACTAGACCGGACCACATTTTTTAAAGCAAATCCCTGGAGCACAATAAGCACTGTTCCCTGACTGAAAGATATTCACAAATGCACCGAAGAAACCATGGTCCCGGGTTCAATCTTGAGCTCGGGTTACTGTCCTCTTGTCTTCTCTGCATGTCTACACGGGTTTCCCCCTGGATTTCTCCCGCCTGTGTGAAAAAAACACACAGATAGGTGATTTGGTTATGCTAAATAGCTCCTATGTCAGAATGGAAGTGTTTTTCTTCTTGAGTTGACACAAATGCGTCTCACCTTCAACATCTCACCTAACCCCTTTCCCAGTCTGGACAGTGCTCTCATGGGGGGTGAGCCATGTTGCAGTTTCCAAACCACTGTAAAACTGTGCGCCACTAAATTTTTTAATCTTCCCCTAACCATGTATTATATATTATATTAAAATCAGGGAGAAAGGTTTTCTGGTCTCTGTACGGATGTTGTACTGGACAGCTCTTGGAAGCCTTCTGGACATATCTCAGACATATCTCTTGGTCCTCACTACAGTTTAATCATGGAGTTCTAGATAGACTTCATGGCTTGGTCTAATCTGCAGTGTAAATTTTAAAAACCTGATCTCAATCATTATTCATTATTTTTGCCACAGATGAACTCTGGACATATTCTAGAAACCTCTGGGAAATAATCAAAGCCAACAAAATGAGGTCAGTGTGGAGATCCTTCGCCAAGTCTCTGCGGACTGAATCCACAGCCGCAAAGACACACCAAAGCTTCAATAGCAACACTTATGCAGTTAAGATGATTCATTCAGAAAAATGCTTTGATTGATTGATGAGAGGGAAATCTGGTTCAAGCTGAGCATGGCAAGTTCAATAATCACTCTTTGCTGAAGATCTTTAAGGTGGATGGGATACAACAGAAGAAGTCCACAATGCGGTTCAGTTTTGAAGCTAAGGACAGGGAGCTGAGACTGTGGACTCACTGGACAGTCTGACGATTGGATAAAAAATGATCAGCCTGTGGCCAGCAGGTCATAATGTATTTGTACTCCAAGAACCTGAGAAACCCATGTATAATCTGATGTTTCATCTAAACTGAAGCTCAGGTAGAAATGGTGTTACTTGGCTTTAAATAGGTTACATATGATATACATGTTATGATACATGACATATGGTGTCTTGTGAGCTCTTGATGGAACCAGCAGGGGGCACACTCCTCTAACACTCAAGGAGATTGAAGCCCTGCGACAGGAATGTCTGAAGAGCTTTATTGACCCCGGCTACCTGCTGTTTCAAAGAACGGCTGAGTGTGAAAGAGAGGATAATCAGTGGAAGCAGGGAGCGTGGAATTCTCCTGTTTGATTCCACACAATAGCAGGATTTTATTCAGACACAGGGACCTGAGTAATGGAGCCCAGCGTCGTGATGGTGGTTTAGGATTACACCGGGGGTTGAAACCAGATGCAAAGTTAATATGTACAGTGGAGAAAAACAAACAAGCCATGACGGGACAGTCAGAATAAACCTCAGATAGGACAAAGGACGTGTTGAACTCATGTAATTGGTTCTAAAACATGAAATCATTCAGATGTTAAGTCCTCAAAGTGAAAATTGAATCCATTTCTTGGAACACATGCAATGTTAGGAATAAGCAGTGCAAATATCAATTGTGTGCATTTTTATTAAAATAAGTTTCAAACATTTTATGCATAAAGAGCTTTGAGGAAGGAGTTGTGCTTTTATTGATGAATGCTGAACAGCGTGCAATCTGACAGCTTTTAGTTTTACACAGAAAATATATATCCTGGATATGAAGCGCCACTCAGCTATACATAGAGCTGTACCATTTAATCCGTTACACAACGGAATTCATCTTTTATTCTTTAAATTATTATTATTTAAGTAAACTTTCAATCGTTAAATGGTCTAAAATGAATAAACTCATTACTATTCTGCAGCTTATCTGAGAAAATAGAAACCGCTTCAATTCATGCTTTCGTCTTCTTTTTGGAGGTTTCCGAGCGGTACGGAGCACAAGATCAACAGGAACAAAAAAAGATTATCACCTTGTACGTGACACGACATTTAAACAATGCCCAGGTACACAGCATTTCAGTGTTTATTAAATACTTCCATACTTTTTTAAAAATGTATTTTAAAACCTGTAAGAAATGTATCCGATTCAGACAAATCAGACATTAAACATTAGTGCTACTGAATTGAATCGAACTGAATTGAAGATCGCGATAGCTTGAGAATCGGATCGACTCGCCCGTTTAGCCGTGAGGCACAGATCTTGGATCAGACTCGGTGCTTTAAGGGGAAGGTGCGGTGAAGACATGCACGGAAGTTCAGGCGGGAACCAGGAGATCTGGAGCTGAGATGCAGCGGCTCGACTCGAGCTATTAATCATTTAATGTACTTCAAAAATGCTGTTTTTTTGCACCAATCCCCCCCGCCCCCATGTTTGCATATGGCAATATAACAGACGAGTGCAAAGGGCAAAGGTGTCTATAAATGCTAACGCTGTTAAACATGCTTCTTTCAGGAGGAAATAAACCACGCGAATGATAAGTTCATAAGATAACAAGACACAGTTTCAGAGGGTACAGTGTTTCTGTCCAGATATAAAATTAGTCGCATTAAATTGTCTATACTGAGGTTATGATTGTGAATCAGAATAGTAAACTATAAATCAGCACCGCTACCACTTTCATATCCCAGGAAGACAAGCAATAAAGAGTATAGGATTCCCGTTGCAGTTTCTCTCTCTCCGTCCTGAGAGAGACAGACGTAGAGTTAGAGTTCAGATGCCGCCTCATTATCTGTACGTAGACCAGTTTGTCGCCCCCTGTAGTCCATTCATTAGAGTCCCAACTTTAGGGTCAGGATCAGGATCTCCATCAGGATGTCGAGGTCTTTACCCCCCTCCATTCACTTTAATACCTGGGGTGCGTGTGTGTGTGTGTGTGTGTGTGTTTGTGGTCACCGCAAGTTCATGTACAGAGCCAAGAACACGATGATGCTGCACAATACAAGGAAAGGCAGCCAGGTCTTTAGAAAGGCAGCACAGCTACAGGGCGAGAGAGAGAGAGAGAGAGTTAGAAAGGGCAATTTATACAAAATCATACACAGTGAAAAATACACATAACATACACATGTACACATAACAAGGTGAAAAATAAACTCAGATTTTTTTTATTCTCATGTTAAAATGCTTCTGTATTATATTCTGCTGCCACATGACCCTATGAGGTCCAGGTGTTCCTATTAAACTGGCTGAGTACGAGTAGGTTTTATTTTTAGACACTAAACGTGTCGCCACATATTTGAATCTCTCAAAGAATCTTTTTTAATCTTTTTTCTCGTGTTGATTTTCAGTACAAGGTCCAGCACGAGGTGTCCTGATGTTTCCTCTGATAAATGAGTATAATCTCCGAAGTGTTCCTCGTGCCCTCTTTGCATTCTGCAAGCACTTCATGACCTACTTCATACCCACTGATTTAGACTTCACTCCGAACCCCTTCACACACTTCTAACTCCCTCACACACCTTTTTATACAGCACCACTCGGCACCATCCCGTCTGCTCATGCTGTATAAATGAACGTACTTAGCGCTGTGACAAGAGGAACATTTTCACTAACTTCAGTGATGAATGTAAAGAAAATGGATTTTTTAAAAATAGAAATATGATTGTATATACACACACTATGTAGCCAAGAGTATTCCCTTGTCTGCCTGAACATGCATATGAACTTAAGTAACATCCAATTCTTAATCCATAGAGTTTAAGATGATGTTGGCCCCGCCCACTTTGCAACACTTCTGGGAGGGCGTTCCACAAGGTTTAGGAGTGTGTTCGCAGTCTCATCCCAAAGGTGTTCTTTCGGGTCGAGTAGACTAGCCACGTTCTTCCACACCAAACTTGCTCATGTCTCTATGGACGGAGATTTGTGCACTGGTGCGCAGTCATGCTGGAACAGGAAGGGTTCGTCCCCACAAAGTTGGGAGTCTGAAATTGCCCAAAATGTCTTGGCGTGCTGAAGCATTAAGAGGTCCTTTCACTGGAAATAAGGGGCCGAGAAGGGGCCAACATGACTGTGCACCAGCAAAAGATTTAAAAAAAAAAAAAAAAAGAGAAAAAAATTATTGCTCAATCTCACGATATGTATTGTGGCCTCATTACATCATCATTTTTTTGGACGTTAGACAAGTGAAATTTCTTATTCTGTACTTTATTGCGACTTTTTAAAAAATGAGATTTTATGTTAGAATGTTTTATGTTAGAGTTTCCTGTAACGTCTGCCTTCACACAAAATTCTTTAATCAAAGTTTATTCAAAGAATTTGATTGATTTTTAGATTTGTATCAAACCATATCATGCTTCGATTGCATCAGGACAAAAGCGCATTGTCCCATCCCAAGTATTCACATTTCTGAACACCTCATGCTCTGTGTGAAAGCCACGGAAGTGGAATCGGGAGTCGTCGTCGAGCCTTTAACCCCGGAGCAGAGGCAGTGAACTGAGATGATAGCGAGTGCAAAACACTACTAGAAAAAACACCTCAGCATTCAGTTTTCACGCCCTTAACGTTGTCAAAGTGACGTGGTCTTCCTGCCGCACGTTATACATCACACGCTATTGTGTTAAACGTCACGTGTCCTCTGACTGTGCAGATTAAAAACACACACCGAGGTGGATTAACACCGAATTTGTCGGCTCTGTGTGAATTATAAACTGCGACGAAGGAATCAGGCTTCAGACTATTTCACACACTGTAGATACACGGGACACCTGATGATGACAATCCTATCCGCGGCTCTCCACCAAACCCATTACATAATAACTCACCCATTATAGCATATAGTTTGCGTCTCGTTATATTTGAGGTAACCTTGTACAAAGCTTGTGCATTACACTGTAGAACCCTGATGAAAAGCTGAAGGCCAGGATCTGTAAACTGCTTAATGGGCAATTCTTTCGTTTCTTTTTCTCCAATAATCCGCCATTCCAGCTTGTGTTACAGCGGTTTGTTGATGTAGACAGCAGCTGGCTCGAGCACCTGCCGTGAGCTTGTGGACTTTTACATGTGAAAAGTATACACACGTGTATAGTGTTGACACAAGAGCCGTCTCAATGTCCGTGGGCCCGGCGCGACAGGTTCACCGGCGTTGTGTTCACATGAGAGAAAAAGAAAGCTGGAACAAACCCTGCTGCGCGTCTACCTACTCTGGAGTACACTGGATTTTTTTTTAATGCATAATATGGTATGCGCCAAAATATACAGTACTGAAACTGGCACATCTCGGATGTGTGTGTTTGTCGACGGGGCAATGCGCCGCTCCTGTGAAAAAGAAGTCATGATGTGCAGTTGAGTGGTCATAGCTGCATATTATTTGTGGTTATGAACGGAGGCAGAGGGGGGGGAAAAAAAAAAAAAAGATGGCAGAGCATTTCCTCCCCATACGTGTCCCGCTGCCCTGATTCATCTTACACCGCCTGATCCCTATGATAATACGGGGAACGTTAATGTTCGACTGAGCAGTTGAGGGTTAAGGGCCTTGCTCAAGGGCCCAACAGGGACAAATTCATGGGATTCAAACCTGGGACCTTCTGGACTGTAGTAAGATGCCTTAAGCCCTGAGATACTCCTGACCCTCTATTGTAGGGGAGATGGATAGACTGTTTAACATTCTAACAACAGTTAGCTGACTCACCTGACATGTTTGGCGTTAATGAGGGAGAGCAGACACAGGTTGACCATGTTCCACGAGGTACTGTTGTCGTAGCGCATGAGGTTCAGTGCCATGGCAACGTGTGAGTGACAGTTATCACAGCAGAGGTTGTGCTGGAGAACAGAACCAAACAAAGTGTGCACTAAGGTACAAGCTGCTGGAGGACGCTTGGTGTGTGTGTGTGTGTGTGTGTGTGTTGTAGACAGAGACACAAGTGCGCTGTACCATTCTGTGCTTGTACTCCTCTGAAGCGTCATGGACCGCCGTGTCCCAGGCGTTTGAGCCGTTGGCGTACACTTTACTCACATCCAGCATCCAGTACCTGAAGGACACGCAAAGATCTCTGCATTACTGAGAGTGTGTGTGTGTGTGTGTGTGATGGCTGTGTGTATAACAGATTTTACTCACTTTGTTGGTCGTCCAAATGCCATGTTGTCTTCCTGCAACACAACAGTGTTTTTTTTTATTATTAATTTATCACTTCATCACTTATTTTCTTCTAACAAAATTCTCCCTAATGTAATTAATAATAATAATAATAATAAAAAACACAAGCGCACCGATACAAAGTAAGGCCCAGCGAAGTCGCGGATCACGCCCGCCGACGTGCAGATCCCCATGTGCCCGATGAATGGGAACAGCCATCTGAAATAACAACAATAACAAACCAGTTTAGTTTCAAGCACTGCACCAGTCAGGACCAGTTCAAGTCTCTCGCTCGCTCTCTCTCTCTCTCTCCAGTTTGGGTTAAATACAGGTTGTCCCGGCTTACAAACGAGTTCAAATCCGGGAGCATTTTTATAAGTCGGATTTGTTTTTACATCCAAACAAAGTGAGTCTTGTACGCCTTTGACACAAATATACAATGTAGAGCAAACCAATCCACTTGACCATAATCACGTCTAAGGAAATGAATGTAATGTGTTGTCTCTGCATCTTTAAATCGTGAGGGGAATCCTAGATGCCATTTTGTCTTAGAGCTGTTAATCTCCATCAGGACAGATAGGAAAGACATTTTCTGTCATCGTGCGTCCGGACAGATTCACTGAAACCAGTGAGGCCGTCTCATTTCTCCTGCACCCCCACACACAAACACAATATACCGGATTTTATACATTCACTTACACGCTGAAAATATTGTATATAATTGTAAATATTGGTATCTGGTGCACTGCAGTGTCTATTTTTTTTTTTTGTACAATACACATGAGCTACTTCTGTGATTGAATCAAAAGTAGAATTGCGATCTGTTTGTATCTGCAGAAATTCATAACTTGAATGTTTGTAAGTCAAGGACTAACTGTACTAATCTCTGGTACAGAACTAGAACCTGTCCCGGTGTCAGAAGTAAACCAACATAACCAACCCACCAAACATGTCTGAGGTGTTCCGACTTAACTGTTATTTCTAAACAAGCTTAGCAAATAATTCACTCCCACCATACGGGGCGCTGTGCTGCCTGGCAAAGTGTGAATAGTTTAGAGGGCGCCACCTGTAGGGTTATAGAGGAACTGACATTTCATCACCTCAAATTTATACAAACATATACAGTACAAATTAAACATTAATTTCAGAAATACGATTTTGGAGTCAGTGTGTGAAGAAGCACATACAGTATTAGTAAACTGATTTTCTCCCCGTCTACCAGATCTCCCCCAGATAATGCACTTTTTTAAAAATCTCTTAAACTCTAAACTCTAAACTGTTTCACTCCTCCTCCAAACACAACGTTTCAGGGTCTATGCAAATGAGCTACTCCAGAGCCACACCCCTCTATAGAACAACAGAGCAGAGAAACAAGCCAATATGTTTTCTTAGTGATTCATGTTTTACATTCTCGAACAATACTGAGGATTTCAAAACTTTGAAATAATCCCAAATCGACTTTTAAAAATAATTTTTCAATGTGTGCAAATTGGCATTTAAGGTAGTAATTTGCTACAGTTCCACTGTGACCTGTAGATGTCGCCAAAACACAAAAATACAAAACATCACAGAAACTACTCACAGTGAATTATTTAAAGGGTTTCTTTAGACTCATGATGAAATCTAAAATAAAGTAAATACCAAGTCATATTAATATTTATAATTAATAATCGTGATACTAACAGAATCGAAATACACATTAGCACTGATGTATCGTGATTACGCAGTGGAATCGGGTCAGTGCCCTGGTGAATGCTCTAACTGATATATGAATATAATAAACAAGTCTGTCTGCCTGATATTCTCTCTACATAAAGACACAGCATCATGGCTTTTATTTACTGAGGACAGTTTATAAAGGATAAGTGTTTACTCTGTAGTTAACAGCAGCGAGGAGTTAAATATTCACATCGAGAAATATAACGGATAAAAATGTAAACAGTGGTGCTTTGGATCTCTTCCTCTTCCTGAAGGTGAATAAAGTGAATAAACTCACGACAGCACGGGGATCGGAGTCCACACGATGCAGTACGGATACCGGCTGGAGCTCAGGTCGATCTTTTCACTCGCGATCTGATAATTCTTCACCGACTCTATCTCAGCAACATCCGCCATCACCGCGTACACACCGGAAGTCATCTCAGCCACTTCCGGTCTGCTGAGTACACGCGGAGTGTTACTGGAGTGACGTCACTTTCGGTCCTGAGTTTCTCGTTTTAGGATTCGACATCAATTTGCCATTTAGAAAATATTTTACATTTAATATTATTACTGATTTAATATGACATTTACGTAATACAGAGAAACAGGAACACTCGCTTTTATTTATTTATTTGATTATTCAGGGAATAGACAGCAAGCACAAAATATAAACAAAATTGAACAAAAATAAAAACACCCAAAATACAGTATAGAAAATCAGACGTTTACAATTTACAATTGTATTTACAGCACAATAAACGCACAATAATGTTTAAAGAAGCTCTCTTTTGTTAAAAATAAACCACACTGTCACTTTTTGCCTGTCATTTGAAACTCAAATAAACATGTTTCTTTTTTTATTTTAACGTTTGTGTAACATTGTATGATTAGTTAAAAATGAAAAGTATTACTTTTATTGTAATTTTCCTAAAATTATCTTTATAAATTTATCTGTGATGTTCGATATGAAACAGTTATTAATAAAATGACATTAAATAAATTCATGACTGAATTAAGTTCATGTGTGAAAATTATTGCTGAATCGTGAGTCCTGGAATATACCCATGTCATCAGGGAAGAAAAAGTCCACAGATGTGATGTACTGGTCATTTGTTACATTCTGATCATCAGCTGACTTCATTTTATTGCCACATAACATCACTGAGTCTAGACCTGAGTAAATGAAGCAACACCAGATCATAACACTGTCTCCAGAGGCTTGTACAGTGGACAATGTGTGCATCGCCTCATGCTCTTCCCTTCTTACCCCAACACACCCATCGCTCTAGAATAGGGTCACACAACAAAGTTTACGGTTCAGGACTATCCTTACAGGGTTTGATAATGTGTTGAAAGGGACTTTCTAAATGAGTTTTACAAAAGGATAAGGTTTCACAAATATTTTACATGATAAGATTTTATATGCTATGTCTTTATCTTTATTGATGATAATCTGTTTCTGAAAAAGATCAAATGTCCCTAGCAAATATTGTGAGTAAACAGATTCCAAAAAGACATCAGTTAAAACTTAGTCTGTAAAAAAACAAAAACAAACAAAAAAACATTTTAATTCACATTCTTAAAGATGAAAAACAAATACTGCCAACAACAGTATCATTAGGGTCTAAAGAGCTCAAGGTATAAGAGAAGTTACAGTCATTCATTAGGACAATTAAAACAGACAGATACACATCAAGCGTACACACAGGCATTGTGTAACGTGAAAGAACTTCTTTGCAATTCTTTACCAAAACTGTTAATTAGCGGACAGGTGAAAAAATAAATCTATCCAAAAAAAGAACATCCTTATTATTCCAAATTACAGCATACATTTGTGTATAAATAAGCTGTGGTTGTAAATCAGTGACCACGCTAACAGACATTGTTTATGAATGTGTGATAGCTTTGCTAAAATCATCTTTATATCATAATGTGGAAAATAAATCCAAACTGCACTGCCAGTAAAGCCTAACAGTCATTAACAGCACAAATCTACAGATTTTTTCAAACAAAGGGATTTCACACCAAATACTGACTGTGTTAATTTTATTGTGCTTTAGCATAATTTATAGAAGTATAGAAGTTTATTTTACGTAGAAATGTTTTCATAGGTATCTTTGATTATGACATGTTTTGTGTGTTCCCTAAGTAAAACAGCTGATGGGTTTTACTGAGCGTGCTGGAGAATGAGTTCTGATCTCTGTGTCACACTCTCCCTTTTCTATTTTCATGCAAAACCTAGTAGCCTACATTAGTTTTTTTTTTTTTTAGAATCAGAAAGATGGTTCACCTTGCTCCAAATGCACACTTTTATACTTAATTTTACATTATTTTCTTTCTTTTACATTTTACACTTGTGCACTTCTGTAAAAAGATCGACCTTTTTTGCAGTAAACAAGCTTTTCTAAATACAAGTGGTGTCTTTTTTGTCAAGTGCGCCCTCTGGTGGCAGTCTGGAAATAATGCCATCTTATAACAGGTGTAGGCTGTGTGATGGTTCACTGAAACATGGTGTTATAGAAGGAGAAGATGATGATTGTTCTATTGGACAGTATTTAATATAGTTCTGTACTTTGATTTGTGTTTGGCTTGTCAAAATTTGCGATCGAACTAAACAGTTGTATAACCTGATTATTTTGTTTTTGGTTTTTTATTCACAAACATAGTGCGTTAAAATCCAAACCCTCTTTAAAACTCTATGCTTTTAACCCATCTTGGAAAAAAACAAAATAGAGTTTTACTTTAAGAAAAGCTACTAAAACTTTAGATTTGCGCTTCAAATTGAATATTTGCATTTGATTTGATCACAAACTCCTGATAGCTGTATATTGTTCTACTTGATTGCTTATTATTTTTGTCATTATATTTGTTCTTATACGTGTCAAATGACTTGTTATTTTAACATCTGCAATTTTTGTTACAAACAAGACACCTTCCAACAGTAATAAACATAAGACTTTATAACCATATAATATAATTATACAAGACAATAAACAAGGTCTAAAGTCTCAAGTGACTGGTGTTTGCTGTAGGATTAAAGGAGATAAATTGACTATGAACATAAAGAATAATCTAAGCCAAATCCTCTTTTGGATAGTATAAAATTTTAAACATAACTTATTAAAATGTTACATGTGTGTATACTCTTCCAGTCAAACGTTGGGACACACCTTCTAGGCTCGTTCCTGATTTTTCTTTCTTTTTACAATGTAAAACAATGCTAAAGGTGTCTAAAATATACAATAATATTATTTGAACAGTTGATATAGAGATGTATATCAGCTGCTTCTGCTTTGTAAAGACTTCATACCGGCTCTAATCTGCGGTGCTGGTTGTTGGTGATTTCTGAGGCTGGTGACTCTAAATGAACTTCTCCACTGCAGCAGAGCTAACGTTTTGGTCTTGCTTTCCTCGGAAGGTCTTCATGAGACAGTTTCATCATGGTGCTTGATGGGTTTTGCAAATGCACTCGACACAATACTGTTCTTGGAAGACATGTTTCAGAGCAGCTGACACTAGTTTGGAAATATCTAGTATTGTTCTATTGTACATTGACCTACTCACTCATCATCTATACCGCTTTATCTGGTACACCATGGACAGGGCGCCAATCCATCAGTGCGCGCGCGCACACACACACGCGCACGCACGCACGCACACAGAGGCATTTTGGGAGAGCTAAGTAGCTTAACCTGCATGAGTACCAGTCATTGAAGGGTAAATGGTTTATATAAATAGTTAAAAGGTTAAAGCTAAAAATAATCTGATCAGCTTTAACTTAATCGTGATGATATTTTGGGTTAAAGACAACGTAAATGTCTGTCTGCAATAAAGATGAACCCTTTAATTTTTTTATTTAACTGTAATTTCACAAAATGTTGTTTGGTGTGACATTATATGGTTTTTGAAGTTGATGCCAAGATTTTAAATCTACTGTCATTTCACCTTATTACTATCAGTGGGAAAGAGAGGATACAGAAAAGTTTATGTTTATGTCTTGTACTTCTTTAGTCATCAGACAAATACACTCGCTGTTCAGTAATCGGAGAGTGAATCACAGATGAGTCATTTAAACAGTAGATCAGATCAATAGTTAGTTTTCTCTTAAAATGAGAAAAATTTAATTAGCTTTTCTAAGTAATATTTTTTGGTGCAGATTTTGATTTACATTGAGCAAGTAGCGCATTAGTAGCTTATTTTAAAGTAGATTATTAAATCTGGCACATAACTGCTCATAACGTCACTTCTACTGCAACATTTTGATTAAACTTTGATTAATACCCAACCACTGGCAAAGTTTCACTAAATTCTGTCATACGGGAAAAATGTTCTGAGACTGGTGTATAAACGTAAAGATATCATTGAAAGAACCGAAGAGTTCTGTCCAATGTACAAACAAAACCTTTCTTCTATTTATGTAGATTATTGAAGTTCTTTGCTGAAGTTATAGAATAATTGTTTTCATGTATTTATTGCAAATGAGGAATTAAATTAAAATACAATTATAATTCCATTGGTCAACGTATCACCGTGCACTAGTGATGTTAGTTAGGTAGTCGAGCAGAAGGGGCGTGTCCAAATGAAGCCCCGCTAGTCACGTGTCCAACAACAACCGCCGCCTCGCGGTTGCCGGAATCACGTGATCGACTCGTTTAGCGCTTTTAGTAAAGGCTCGTGCACTTGGAGTCTTACTGTTGCGAATCGTTATATTGGATATTTCATTTTTAATCGAGAAATCAAAACACAGAAAAACTACACTTTATTTTGCTTTCCCCAATGAACTAGTGTTATTATATTTAGTTTTTTTTTCATCTCTTTTTTTTTCTTTGCCTCGTCAATTCATTTTCTTCATTGTGTGTTTTAATCATTGATATGTGTTTTGAATCCTTAACGCTCACTGGTAAATGTACAGTATATGTTCCAAAAAATGGATTGTTAGTTTTATTCATGTTTATAATTAAAATATAGAAACAAATTCGACTGTGATTATGTGCATAAACATTTCGTTTGAACAGTGGATTTGTAAACAACATACACACACAACTGACAGACTGTCAACATTACTTGCAGATACAGTACACGTCTATATTAATCGTGCTTTAACCGAGTTTGTCCACTAGATGTCAGTACAACGAGCCTTTAAATGAGGCGTCATGAAATGAACCTTTGGTGAAACTATTGTCCGGGAAGTCTCAACCCCGGAACGAGGCTTCATCGGGCAATCACAACTTTTTGTGCGATTTCATAAACAAAAACAACTTAAAAGAGGGCGTAACTACAAAACGTCTTGTTACTGTCATTAGCATTCACTATAAGCGCCGCCATGTTTAAACGACGTCAAGGAAGAGCAACTCCGACTTTCCCAGAAGGAATTACCAGTCGAGCAGCCGTTGCTTCAACTCATCTGTTGCACATTTCCCAGTTCCCACTTGCACACGAACGGGGAACACGGTCCTGTCGCTTTAAATCCCGCAGTGTATAACGGTGAGTGCACGAGCGCTCTAACTGTACTCGGTAATAAGAATTACCACGCGGCGCTGAGGATCACACGGACTGCACGAGATGGGGGTGAAGTTATATTACACCACCGTGACCGCCTCCAGGGAGGTAAGAGACACACCGGAAATCACGCGCGATATTCAGCACTGAGCACTTTATGGTTGTTTAAAAAGGTGCAAAAAGTAGCTTATTTGACGTTACAATTGAAGTGAGACCCGCCCAGTGCGCTGGGAGTGTCGCGTTTGGTTCGGAGCTAAAATTAAGTCCAGATGTTTTTACACCAGTTTTACTTCGGCACTTTTACACTAGTTTTATACTAAAACCTCGCAAAATAATGTTAAAAAAAAAAAAAAAAACTCGCGTTGACCATCTCACTCCATGCAGACGCGGAAGTGCTGCGGCCAGTAAGCGGAAGTGGTGACCGTTTGGACATGTTTAAAGTTACTTGCGCTTAAATCGTGCTGTTTAATCGGTCTGTGTATAATTCATTCATTAATTCATCTGTTTTTATTATTAAGGAGAGTAGCATGCACGAGCTGTTAGTCTGAGAAAATAGGATGTGCTGCAGTTACTGCTGTCTCTGTACTGAGCACTGGCGCGCGCGCACACACACACACACACACACACTTTGTAATACCATATGCACTTTTGTCACATCAAGTTTCCACTGCAGTATATATAATTTTGCTCATCAGTGTTTTAATTGTGATCAGTTTTCTTCTTGTATAGCTTGGCGTTGCACTAGAAACTTCTAGTCAGTTCTGACATTCCCCTGTGTCTACTGACTGGAGCAATAAAGTATCTATCTACAAATGAAATTGGTCACTCCCTGAAACTAAAATAAGGAACAGGAGACTTCCTCAGCCAGAACAGGGAAAGGGGAGGTGTGTGTGTGTGTGTGTGTTTATTATTTATTAATATTTTGTTTGTAAATATAAAGAGCACTGTCAGCTTGCAACCTTCATGGTCCAGGTTAAATTCCCACCTCTGGGTCCGTGTGCATGAGTTTGCAGGTTCTCCTCCTCCTTGTTGGGTTTCCTCCAAGTACACCGGTTTCCTCCCTTGCAGATTAGGCCAATTGACCTTTCCAAATTGTCCTTCCTGTGTGATTGAGAGTGTGTGTGTGTGTGTGTGTGCACGTTCTGCGATGGATTAGCACCAGAGTGTACCTTTCTTTGTGTCCTATAAGTCATTCATAAGAAATTTCACCACGAATCACAGTTTGCCGTGAACACTCCTTTCATTTTATTCTCTCAATACATGTACGGAACATGTATAATAGCTCTTTGGGTCTGTAATTTGGCTTTCATCAAGGTTTATAGTTAAAACAATAACCAGTTTGTCTGTAGGTGACTGCAGAATCTGAAGATTTTCCTGATTGCACAACTTTAGGTTTTATTCTTTGTTTTGACAGTTGCTGTCATTTTTGCTCTGGTGCTGTGGCAGACCCCCGTCCGGCAACAGCATACGAGGGTGAACTCCCATTCAGCATCCAGACAAAAAAAAAAACAACCCAAAAAATACACACCGTTTTGCCTTAACTTTGCTAGCATAATGGCATCAATCAACAAAGCCAGGATTAAACAGAAGTGTTTTACTCTTTATTTATTCCATTCTTATGCTTGCTTTGAAGTTAAACAGACACTGACTGATGGTACTAATGCTGGACCATTTTCAACCTTGTAGATAAGCATCAGTGTTTTGAATTTGATTTGGGCAGCTACAGAAAACCAGTGGCTGGATTGGAGTGGGGGTATTTTGCAAGGTTGAAAACAAGCTGTGCAGCCGCATTCTGGATCAGCTGCAGGGGACAAATGGAGTTCAGAGAGTTGCAGTAGTCCAGTCTTGAGATAATAAAGGACTGAACAAGCACCTGGAGAGAAATGGGCGGATTCTTCTGATGTTATAAAGAAGAAATCGAAAAAGAGTGAGTAAGGTTAGCAATTAGTAGGGAAAGGCCAGTTGATTTATGAAGAGTTACGCCCAGGCTGCGGGTGGGGACTGAATGTTGTCCAGGGAGATCATAAGATTCTGACTGGGGGGGGTGAATCACCCAGGATGAACAGCAGCTCGGTATTACTGAGATTACGTTTCACCTGATGAGCTGCCGTCCAGGATGAGATGTCTGCCAGACATGCGTTTTGTATATTAATGCTGAATGATCTTGGACAACAAAACCGAAGAATTAAATAAGCCTGTGAAACTGTACAGTACAGTGTATATTCAGTGTTACGAATGATGTGGTTTATTTGGTGACATTTTGTAGCGATGAGTGATTTAAAAAAAATATATAGTGTGTGTGTGTATAAAATATATATATATATTTTTTTATAATTGCGTTTTTCTATACACAATTAGATCTGAGGAGGTGTCCACTCACTAGCCCCCTCCCTCCCTTATAGTTCTGAGTGAGAGGCCTTTCCAGTTAGTCCACTGCCTAGTTATCATCATTCAGAATTTTTATTTTACTTCTTTTTTTGCATGCTCAGTGCCACCTCAGTCATTGAGTCACAACCATTGAGAGTGCACTTCTATGTTCTCTGGTTTTGTAGAGACCTTGACTGATAGGCTGAGGGACAGGAAGGGTTTTCTGCTGTACTGCATGCTATTATCTCATCAAAATCATCCAGTGTTTGTAGTGTAACTTGTCTCTCTCCTGTAAATTTCACTGAATTTATTCTTGAAAATACAGAACAAAGAATGTCCTGTATCGATTCGGGTCTTTTAGTTTTCAATTACGGGAGATGATATATTTTTTACGGGACGGTTGGCAACCCTAATGCTCGCGCGCGCGCACACACACACACACACACACCCACACACACCCTGTAACCTGACCTGCGCCCTCTCTCTCCCTTTCTCTCGCAGTGCTACAGGATGTCCTTGATGACATCAGTCAGATAACATTTTACAGTTAAACATTAACTCGGCCTTTTTATGGCGAATAAACTGATCGTGTGTGTTTACACTCGCACTAACTGTTTAATCAGCTCTGTAGTTTATAAATCAACTAAAACTCTTATCCATTATTATCTTCATTCCCATGGACACTTCCCTCGTCTACACAACATAACTGTTGGGCCAAAAGTATGTGCACCCCCAACCATCACTCTCCTACTGTATGTCCGTTGAAAAACCCATTTCAGATTTATTCGCCATTTACTTTTATAAAAAGCTCCACTCGTCCGGAAGGTTCTTAACTGTGTTTTTTAACAAAAGATTTTTGTCAGCGGTCTCCGCCATTTTGTGCCAGAGCTAAGCTGTTAGTTAAAGAAGGAAGTGACCGATGCAGGTATTTATATGTACAGTTTATTAATAGCGTGTATTGACTGCTCACAAGGACGTCAATTCCAGAGACAAAAACTCTCCTTGAGTTTCTTTGTTTTTTTTTTTCTCTTCTTTTTCAACTCTTTATTTCAATTTTATTTATTAAAGCAATAATTAAAGCAATAAAGTTTTTTTTCTCCTGTAGTATACCAACATTACATCCAAGTTTTATTAAAACTGCATTTAAATTCCGAATTATTAAGGCTGAATTATAAAATAATGCAGGTCAGGACAGTTAAATAATAACTAAAATAGCAGTTTATTCTGCCAGTTCAAACAAAGTCCAAATACCTGGGTGTAGTTTATTCTCTAATGACACGAGTCATTTAAAATGGCTGAACAATGCGAAGCTGTGACGCTTATAGTAAGGTAAGTGCCGCAGATGCAAGCTTTACATCTGCTGGAGATTTGCATTAGTCCCTTGTAATGGCATGGAACACAATGGCGTGGACACAAAGTGATGCTCTTAGTTATAGGCTTTTAGATGTAAAACATAGTTGCAAGCAACGATGTGTGGGCCCATAATTACCATACCATAACCGTTCTTAATAAATACCATAATTTAGAAAAGGGGGAATTTTATGTTTAGATCTCTAAAAAGCCCCAGATGCCCAGAAAAAGGCATCACACTGATGTAAGTGAACGTGATGTCCCATAGAAAGTTATTAACCACTTTCTGGCATAAGTTTAACGCATCAAATTCCTTCAGGTGCGTTTTGCAAACGGCACAAAATAACTGACTTCCTGTTGAGTGGAGGCCATGACATGCAGTGTTAAAGCTCAAATGTGCACCGGTGCAAGTGTGTGAGCTATGCAGAAAAATCTCGTGTGAGGTCCCTGAGCCACGTCCGGGCTCTAGACTCTCAGGCATCCTAATGGCAGCAGATTACAACCTGTCTGCAAATTTCCATGAGTATTTGAGCATGTCCATACCCCCCAAAAGCCCCAACTGGTGAAAAAAAAAAATCATTTATTTAGGGCCCAAACACTATAGGATTCACAGGATCCTCTTATTTTTGTTAAGGATTTTTTGGATTTTTAAAAAAAAATACGATATGCCTCCATTTTCATTGTCTTTGTTGTAGATAGTGTTGGGCGAATGTTGCATGTGAAATGCACCAATCAGCCAGTGACAGGATCACCAAGGCACCCAAGGCTTACCCATGCCCATGGGGACCAAAGTCCAACCTGTCTGGTCCGATCCCACTGAAAAGCCAATGTAGCACACATCACTGAAAAACTCAATGCTGACCACAAAAGAGGCACCAGAACACCCAGTGCACTGCAGCCCGCTGCACTCCGGACCAAGCAAGCAAAGACCCCTGTGGTCCTTCAAACTCCCCAGATCCCAAGCCGATCAGACACACATGGGATGTACCTGACAAACAACCTGCTCAGTACTGTTCCAGTATTGTTTGGCCTTGTAGTGTTCTGGCTGATTTAGTGTATAATTTCAGGATTGGTTTGGAAAACAAACCAATACACCAAGTGTATTGATGTATGGAACTGAAATAAAGTAGATTTTAACAAGCATCCAGTCCAGTATTGACCTACAACCTTGTGGATGGATGTAAAGCTGGTCGATGCTAGCTGTTTTCAAATAGTAACTTCCCATTTACAACTGGTAAAAACCTCAGAAAAAAAAACACTGACTGTACAGATGACTGAGCCAGAAGGTAGTCATTAGCATGATCCAGCTAATGATGCTTGGTCCAGCCAGACCCATAATTTGAAGCTAGGGGCTCTTGAATGAGGAGTAATAAGTAGTGGTTATAAACAAATAAAAGAATTAAATTCATAAATAGGTTAGATGTGTGTGTGTGTGTGTGTGTATATATATGTATGTATGTGTATATATCTCAGTATACGAGTAAAAGTCATGTGACATTGTAGAAGTGGATGTGGTAATCATCAAAGCGGAAGTTTGCCAAGGAGAAATGACAAAGTCATAAAATGAAGAAGTTATAAAAACATATTACTGTAAATTCCACTGAGTTTAAGTCAGGTACAGAACGTGTAAATGTTTGTGTTGTAATTAGTACTTTCTGCACAGGTTGTTTTGAAAGTTAAATGTATGGTTTTTAGGTCACTGCGTGTGTGTGTGTGCGTGCGCGTGCGTGCGTGTTCGTTCTCCAGATGAAAACCTCAAACTGTCTGAGCCACACCCCTCCACAGAACAGCACAAAGCTAGCTAAAGAAGAAAACGGCTGATCGCAAGACATTCTTTGAAAAGGGTTTCATCATATTTATTAATTTTATCTATTAAAGCAGGAAAGTTTTTATTCATTTTTTAAAATGGTAACACTGCATCCAAGTTTCATTGAAACTGCGATTAAATATCGAATGATTAAGGCTGAATTATAGAGTAATTCAAGTTAGGACAGTTAAATAACCACTGAAGGTTATTTCTAAAGGTTTTCCAGTCCAAAAACCTGGGCATGGTTTATTCTCTGTGACACGGGTCATTTAAAATGGCTGAACAATGCAAAGCTGTACATTTGCTTTACAAAGTCGCTCAGGTGCTCGTTTCAGACGCTTACAGTAAAGCAAGTGGAGATTTGCATATTCTGATATTCTGATCCCTCTGGGATCACTCACAGAATAAATGTGAAAAATTATACTACAAATATAGTATTTTACAATTTATGGCTCTTTTTATACCACACACATACATTTTCAGTGTCTTTGTGATGGCGGCCTGTCACATTTGACGCATGTGATGTATAATATATATTGGGGCTGAAACGATAAAAAAAAAATGATCGAGGCAAAACCTTCTGCCTCGAAGCTTCATTTAATTAATTTTAAAAGCTTGCGTTATATTTTTGCGCAATTATTTGCTGACCGCATGCTTTTGACGCAAGCCGCCAGTAAACACCAACGAAGAAGAAGCGCTTACGTCACCCACAAAGCGGACGGAGACGCAAACATTTAGCTGTGTATTGATTTGAGGGAGCGTTCTGTTGCGGGCTGCAAAATGGAAGGGAGCGATACAATTATCAGCGAGGCCAAGAGAAGAAGAAGGCAGAAATTGTCAGTAAAGGCTTATGTTATGCCTGAGATGTAGATTTTATAGATGTAGAATTTTTAGTTTAGTAAACTTTTAGTTGCACAACTTGGTGTTTTTGTGTAATTATTTATTTTAATGTGTGCCTTAGGTTTTTTTTTATCCTTATAAAGTCATTTGAAAATGACTTTTTTTGTCATTTTTTTTTTTTTTGCATCTGAGAAAAGGCTTTGAAATAAGAATGTATGGTGCTGTAATGCACTTAATTCATCCCTGTCAACTTTAACACCCCTCTCTCACCTACGCAGTTTCGCACGGTGGCCGGAAGTACGGTTCTTCACAATTCACCGCAAGTTTTGGTGCTGCGATTACGTTTCCATCTTTCTTTGCTAAAAATTATATATGTTTAAGCCACCTTAAAAACATGTTTAAACGTGTAAAAAATTTTGGCGGACCTTGCAGAACTTTGCGGAACATTGGCGGGCTCACGGCGCCGAACACCATGTCTCACTGCGAGTCAAACCGCATAGGGGGGATAGGGGTATAAGCTATTCCTTGTATTGTGAATGACATTGTTTATTTTTGATAAAATGCTGTATGGATTTAAAAAATAAAAGTAGATTTTTCTAAAAATAACACCAATTAATCTTTGTTTCTCTTATATATTTTACATTGCTGTTTAATTAAGCAAAAGTGCATTTTATCCGATTACTTGATTAGGGGATTAAATTTTTAGTAGAATTAGTAAATATACGATAGCTACAGCCCTAATATATATGCACACACACGCACACACTTTTCTCTGTGGTGTGAGTGTGCAGTAGTTGGCCTGCAGGCTGTGAGAGTGTAATGCCGGTGTCCTGAACGCTCAGAACTCAGTGTGATCTGTCTCACTTGCTTGTTTTTCAGGTGAAATCACAGCAGGCGGAAGTGCAGCGCATTTTAGACAGTAAGAATATTTCGTACGAGCTGATCGACATTTCTGTGTGCGGGGACGTCCGGAACGAGATGAGGACGAAGTCGGGGAACCCCACTGCTGCCCCGCCGCAGCTTTTCAATGAGGACCATTACTGCGGGGTAAGGAGGAGAAGCTCTTTCAGTCTCCAGGGTCTTTTACCTGGTCGTCACAGTGACGCTGTAATGAGGAAACGCTCTACATGGGCAGGCTCGATGGTCATGGTAAAGATGTTGGCTTGTTTCAGAAGAGTTAAATTCGTGTCCTGTGTCAAGCAAAGAAAAGGAGAAAAAAGGTTTAACTTGATCGGGAGCATGAAGAATGGACCACTGAACGTTGGAAAAAGGTAGTGAGGTCAGATTTACGGTTTCAGAGTGAGGGTTAACCCATCATGCACAGTGCCTACTTTACAACCCTGTGGGGGGGCGGGGGTGGTAGTGTTATGATCTGGGGTTGCTTCAGTCGGTCAGGTTTGGGTTTAACAACTTTATGTACCTAATGACCTAATGTTCCGAATGACCAGGTTTTCCACATTAATGGATTTTCTTTTTTTCTTCTCTATATTTTTATTTTTCAAAGATGTTGCCAGGATTCCTCAGGCTCAAATTGTGAAAGCAAGGTTCAGAGAGCACCATTTTTACACATTCAATGTGCGTAGAGGTGTTCCTAATAAAGTGGACAATAAGTAAAGTATTCTATTGACTGTGTATTTTATGGAAATTTACTGTTTTAGTGAACAGTAGATTAGCTTAAAAGTCAGAATTAGGCTCTTTACAGTGAAACACACACACACACACACACACACACACACACACACTAAATCATTAAACCTAAATAATCCTGAGAGCATACAAGTCCGGCCAACATCACGTCCTGACGGTACACCCCTGTGCCACCTGCTGGTCATTTCTTTCTCATTTCCTACTTTGTCTTTTATTTTCTAGCTTTTCAGGTTAGTATCCGTGGGCGTGGCCTGAACTGGGGACATGACTCAAAATCGGATGGTGTTACTTTATTATTTATTGATTTATTTTGTGCATCTTTGCACAGATATGGGAAAAGTGTTATTATTTTATTATTTACAATATTATTGTTAATAATAATAATAATAATAATAATAATGTAATTATTATTATTATTAGTTTTTTCTTGGAACAAAACCTATTCCACGTGCACATTGTGGATATTGTTGCTCATTGGTGTGTGTGTGTGGGTGTTAAATTATACATCATTACCGCAGGATCATTTCCTGCAACTTCGAGGGCCCTCTCATTTCCCAAACGCTTTTCAGTGGTGCACGTTTGTTCCTCCTGGAGCTGCCGAAGACCTGCTTATACGTTGCCTCCTGATCGTGGACGTCTGAACATCTCCACGCTTGTTTTATTGATTTCAGGATCAAGTGGTGCGACGTGAGACTCTTTCCTGAACGCCGCTGATAAACCGTGAGAAGGTCTTCCTAGTCATGCCTTGCCTGTTTACTTGCATGGTTTCCTGTTGTTCTGCTTTAACCACAGCTTTATTTACAATCTCTACCACATTTTACAGCAGCTGGAAGATGTTCTGTTAAAGATGAGACACGGGGTTGTGTACAGTGTCATGTTCAGCGCATTTCGTGCTAAAATAGCTTGCATGGGTTTGAACTTTTCAGTTTTTTGTTCAGATTCAGCCCCAGGTAAAGAACCACCTCAGTGACATCGCTCTGAACTGTTACAGCGGTCGTGACGCGGCGATTCACTCACTAACATGGCTTCGATGTTGTGCTGCAGATGCTGATCTACTGGATTTATAACATGCTCTGTTTGGGAGTTCTCACAGTTGGATGAGGATGTCTGCGTTTTAAAATTAAGGAATGCCTTTGTGGTTTCAGCCTGATTTGTGTTTTTAACTCATTCAAACTTCTTCTTGAAGTTTCTGTGTGTGTGTGGTTTTCTTATTTTAATTGTTGGTCTGCCAAGTTTCATTTTGTTTGACATGGATTCGAACAGATTTGTGCGTATGAGCATTTACACAAAAGATTGTTATTTATGAAAATCCAGGAACTTCTGAAGATCATTGGTGTCCTCCACAACCTTCAGGATTTTCATAAGGGACGTTCTGATCCAGAGGGACGTCTAGAAGATCATTGGAGTCTTGATCAGAAACGCTTCATGCTTGAGCACTGGCACGGGAGAATGTTTGTTAACGTGTAGTTTTTAGATTTCTGGCATTTATAGAATAAAAAACTGAAGTGATTGATTTTATAAAATCGTGTTACTAACAAAATCACAATAGCGATCGAATCGAACCCTTGGTGCTGGTGATTCTAATGTCTAATACAAGGTATAAGAAATGAGCTAAAACGACCGAGAAGGTTTAATCCTTTAAACTACCATCGTCATAAAGCTCTTTAGCTGTCCATCTCCAAACAGTGTCCTTGTCTCCATCCTGTTTCTAATTGTCGTCCTTTTTATCATAAAGTTTGTGTTGGCTAAAACAAAATGTTTTTGAGTGACCGCCCAAAAAGTGGCTCTGTGATTAGTTAGAGGTTTTCCTGTTACTGGCGAAAAAGTAAAAATCAAGTACGGTTTTGTGTAAAAACCTTTTCTCTGAGGGTTTTTTTCCCATGCTTCTGGCTCTTTGTGAATCTTTCCATTTATGGAGTTTCATGACATCTTCATGCAAATGTCCTGTCACTCTTGGTAATTTCCAGGTGATTGACATTCAGATGTTAACTCACAGGAATTCAGCTGTCATACAATTGATCTTTCAGTAACTCATACTTTGGACCTTTTTTTTTTTTTTTTTTTTTTTGGATCTCCTAACAGGACTATGGGACGTTTCGGGAGGCAGTAGAGGCCAATGCAGTGGAGCAGTTCCTCAAGATCGCATGAGAAGTCCACATGGTAGCACCCAATGCTTTTTATTCTGCTTTGCTGGACCTTGAGCGCTTAAAGGAAGACCTGCCTCGTGTCCTGCGCCCTGTGGCGATGTCCCTCGTTCTTTATATCTATGCCATTTTAAAATGCCAAACACGTATTCCTGTCTGCCATGTAGTGACCTGAAAGCACAGCATACTCTGCTGGATTCCACTCACTCTTCCTCAGTCTGGTTGCTTATGTTTCATCATCATTTGAGCATGAATCAGCACTTTCATTGATTTTTCTGTTTCTAAATGTAATTCGGAAAGTTGCTGAAATCATTAGAGCTCCAGAATATGGAGAAAATAGATCTAGTCTAATCTTTATTGGTATAATTGTGTTTAATCGAAAACTTATCTACACTTAAACACGATAAAAATCAATGTCCTGAGGACCAAAAACAAAAGCCCTATACATATACTATTACCTATATAGTTCAACAAAAAGTCTTATTTTGTATCTGTTGATCCTTCTAGTTGCTTGTGTAATCAGCCCAAGACAATGTGATTAGCATGCTAAGCGTAATTGTTTGTCCTTGCATAAAACTAGTGGCTGTCTGACACGGACCAGACGAATATAACCTTTGGTACCACCAACGGACCCGAAAAAACCCTGCACACATTTGTTTGTGTGGCGAGATAACGAATGTAACCAAGGTTTATCAATTGAAGCATTCCATTGTGTTTAATTGTGCCAATAAATGACTGAAAACCGCTTCACATTTACTACGGTCTTCTCTTCTGAAACATGAACTTTGCTGCTGTTAGATGTTTCTGTTCAAAAAGTTGATTAAATATGAGAAAAGATTGAGGTTGGGTTAATAATTTTATTTATCCTCCGTAGATGATTCTGATGTCTGCATGTACACAATCAGTCCCTCTGCCCGTTTAGCACTAGGCTAAGGTTTAGTTCTTGAGCAGAACTCTCACATCTAACTTACAGTCCTGCTGATCAAAATATCTGGGTTAGACTAGACGTTCATTTGTTCATCTTCAGTAATGCTTAATGTTAACGCTTAATGTTCTGCACCATGTTACATTTGAAGGACCAGTGTTCCTTGTAGGACGTTTGCTGTTCCATTTCCTGTTTTTCCTAAAAGCAGTGCTTTATAATAGATCTGTGGACATCAAGTGCAGTGCACCCAACGCAACCAAAGTGCTAATTAGCAACCACTTCTAAAGTGTCTCAGGTGTATCCTTACCAACCAGAATGAAGATTTTCATCCTTTCTTGTAATGAGGGTATCTGTGTAATCTTTGGTCCTGCATTGAAATAAAAAACGTATTCCTCGCTGCTGTTACCTCCGGCTCATCCTTTCAACCTTTTCAGACATTAAATCACAGGAATCACATGACCAAGAACTTCAGGTCTTTAATTTTATTCCTATAATTCTCTTATCAATGAACGATGTCACAAAGCAGCTTTACAGAAATAAAAATGAAAGATTTTGAATATATATATATATTTTTTATCAGTTCCCTTTTGCTCATCCCTAATGAGCAAAGCCAGGCAAGGTAGTAGTTATACCTTGTAGTAATATAACTACTAAGGTAGTAATATATATATATATATATATATTTACAGTGCCCTCCATAATTATTGGCACACCTGGTTAAAATGTGTTCTTTAGCTTCTAAAAAATTCTGTTTTGTTCTACATAATATAGGACCACAATGGGAAAAAAGAGGAAATTCCAACCGTCAATTCAAGTGCATTTATTCAGTGGACAAAAAAATCCCACATTAAGAAATAAATCTTTTAAATCAAATCATGGGTGCCACAATTATTAGCACCCCTGATGTTTAATACCTTCTGCCGACAAATCAGCGCCTAATCTTCTCCTATAATGTTTCACAAGATTAGAGAACACAGAAAGAGGGATCTTTGACCACTCCTCTTTGCACAATGTCTCTAAATCATCGAGTGACCTGACTCCTCTCCTCTGCACTCTCCTTTTTAGCTCACTCCACAGGTTTTCAATGGGGTTGAGGTCTGGGGACTGAGATGGCATTTCTGGTATCATGATGCCATGCCAGGTTTTTTCCTTGCATGCCTCCCAAAGAGCTTGCTGGCATGTAGATAGCGTCTGATGGTTGTTTTGGAGACTTTGTGATCCCAGGATGCTATCATTTGTTGCAGTTCTATAACAGTGAGCTTTGGAGAATTTTTTATTTCTCTTACCGTCCTCCTCACTGTGCGTAGAGGCAAAATAAACTTGCGTCCTCTTCCAGGCTTGTTTTTAGTACTGTTCCATTTTTTTTTTTTTTTTAACTTTCCTCTCACTTTCTTTGTTGACACACATCTGCCTTACGTGAATGGTGTGTTCCTTTGTTTTTCCCATGTTGAAGAATGGATAAGAGAAATGGCCTCTGTGTGACATCATATTTATACCCCAGCGAAGCAGGAAGTGAGAAATTACTTAAATGTTCCTAGATACTCTGATCAACTTTGGAAACTACTGTAGAAATGACAGAAATACTTCAATGACACTTATTTTCTAGGAATTTTTAGGGGTGCCAATAATTGTGGAACTGGTTATTTTATGAAAAATAATTATTTGTTAGTCAGAGATTTTTATTTCCCCTTAAAATTCACTTTATATTCACGTTATATTTTTCTGCAATTTTCAATATTGCTTCTGCAATAAAAACTTAATTTATTTTAAGGCTTTTAACACATCTTAACCAGCGGCGGTACCAATAATTATGGAGGGCACTGTATATACAAATAAGTTTAATATAAGTTTACATCACATAAGAAATTTGCAACGTGACATACTCATGCTCTGAGATTTCTGGAATTTGCAAAGCCTGTCATTAACTCAAGAGACAGATAGATGGATTAGTTTTAATGATTAAGGGATAAATTACTGCGAATGGACATTAAATGGCATACATTATACAAATGAAGAATAAAATTCTGTTGATTAGAGGATATACTGTATATGCAACATTTTGTTAGAGCCATTCACATTCTCTCACTGTCATTTTATTAAAGTCATTCCAACTTTCCAAAACAACAATGTCTCGACCTTGGGTTTGAGTAAACATCATCACAACCTAATTATAACTGTATGATAACTGTCAAGCAGTGTTAGGGCTCCTGCTGGGTAAAGGATTACAACAATTTAACCCAGAGGCAAGAAAAGCATAAACTAATTTTGGAAGATAATTATGGAATTATCATGATATTATGGACGAGTGACGTTCCCTTCATTATTTGATTGTGCAGAATAAAAGAACACAGCTATTCGGGTAAAACCCCTTTATTTCTCCATGAGAAATACACCCCTGTTGCAGTAATGCACTTATCCCAGCGTTTCACTAGTGCTTGGATACCATCAAAGTAGAAAGTTTTCTCATTACACCAGAGCCATGATCAGAGTGTCTGCTTCACGTCTGAAACCCTGGCCTCGCAGGAAAATCCTGGCCTCATTTAACGACCCAGACATGTGGAAATGGTCAGGAGTATACAGGGTATATGGCAGTAACTCCCAAGAGGTGTTGGTGAATAATTACTGTATGTGTACAGTTCCTATAGACAGATCTGTCTCTTCTGCAAGCTGTCAACGAGTTACGCATTGATTTTTATGGATTAGACGTTCCACACTCAGAGAGCTCTGAGAGACCTCAACCAGGATCGGCATTTCATCACATGTCCTGGTTTGACATAAAAGTCACCTGTAGTAAGCAAAATGCGAGCAAAGTAAAATAGGCAAAATTCTATTCTTCTCTGCACACTCTTGGTTCAGTCCCTGGGTCACTGGGCATAAGATGAGGGATCCAGTCAATCAGGGCAAATTGGAAGTAGTTTCAGTACCGCTCCATAAGATGTCGCCAAAAACAAACAGAATAATAATTTAGGAACCCAGCTGACACAAGTAAAAACAGGCAACCAATGCTTAAGTGAATACAGTGAATGTTAAGGATTCCGACAGATTTTCATCTGCACCTGTAGCCGATTAGCCGGGGTTCATTTAAAGCATCGTGTAGATTATTGTAAACTTCATGTAAGAACGATTAAATGATATTAAAACATAGAAGTTTAGTAGTGAGTTGTTCTGCTCCCTATAAAACATGTATTATAGGTGTAAGTGCTGTGCCAGCCACACGTCTTCATGCACAACCAGCTTTCTCTCTACACTGATGATCTGCGTGGGGAGGAGAGGAGAGGAGGTCTCCTGCAGGGGAGGAGCTGTCTGCCTCCCTTAATAACGTGTGCTGCTGCCAAGAGCTCTCTGCCTCGGCTGGCACCGGACTGTATGAGAATGCTAAATGTGTGCATTTTTGGGTAGATGCTTTAAATCGACCTTTATTTTTCATTGGCTTTATTACATGAACTTCTCCTGTAGTGGATGAATATGCAGCACTCTCATCTTGTAGGTTATGTTTGGGATTCATTGCAACTTGTTTCCAGACGAGATGAGATGAGAAGAGACGAGAGCATGTGTGTGTGTGTGTGTGTGTGTGTGTGTATGTGTGTGACACCAAGGACCAGTGATCATGTCTGGACACAGCAAACACAGATGTAATACAGCATAACCAAGTCAAGCTTATTAAGGTAAGCCTTTAATCGTTAAGTTGTTGGGTCTGAGCCGTTGTTACGGAAACATCTCTTAATTGCTTACAGTAATTATACTTATTTATTGCAAGAAAGAGCACAGCATGTTGAGTGTACAGGAACGACAGATACAGAGTGGAACTCCACTACATCAGCTTGTTCACTGATAAACTTTAAGTACCAACACACACACACACACACACACACACACACACACACACACAAAACCCTGGCGATTCAAAGGCAGTAAAACAGATTCCACCTGAACGCATTTCACACATTCAGTCTGAAAGCTGAATCAATATTTGGCAATCTGCGTTTGTTTTTAAACTAAAGCAGCTCAGCGTGTTTATGCAGGGAACTTCACCAACATCACTACAGACACGTAAGAAGGAAAGAGACGCCCAGAGTTCCTGCTTTCATCCCTCACCTGCACTCTTTTTACACATCAAGTTATGTAAACGTAATTTACATAACTTGATTTTTTTTTTAACACTTTAATGTTTAAATAATATTTCATTACATCATCGGATGAGGATCAACTGTCATCCTCATCATTCCTTGATCATAGCCTGAAAATGACAGTATTGCAAACTGCCCCAGCTGTGTACAGACGAATGGACTCGCATCCTATCAGTTACCTGCTGGGGAGAAACAGAATTAACCAATAGCAGGTTTAGAACTGATCCTTATCATTTGAAGGGTAAAAGTGCTCGAATGTACCTTTTTAATGTTTAAGGTGTGGAATATCTGAAAAACAGCATATTTCATTGCTTTACGTCCCATGTGCATGAATTGAAATACTCAGTAAGCTTTGGGAAGCTCAGACGTGGTCATCATGATGTGGAGTGTTCAAGTGGTTTTGGTTGGAAAAATTGACGTCATGAGAAAGTTTTGTTTGTATATCCTAACGTTTTCTTGCATTATTGATGAAAGAGAGTTTATTTCACATTATTAAAAGAAAATAAAGAACCGAATGCCTTAGTGCCCGCTTCAGGGTGTGTCACGCCTCGTGCCCAAAGTTTCCAGTGACCAGATTCCAGCGCTCCCAAAACCCTCCACAGGATTAAAGGCTTATAAGTGATGGACAGATGTACCATTAACATGCATAATTACCCCTTTAATCTAACGCTGCACTCGACCTTCCTGAAAAAAGTGTGTAGTTGGAGCTCGGAATGATGCTTTGTTGTAATGTTCCAAAAGAGTCGTAATGTGACTAAAAGCATTTCCGGCTGCTCATTCCCAGTGACTGCTCACTTCTCTTCTTAACTTCCATATCATCATGGATATATGTTGTTGTGTGTTGTTAAACGTGTGTATGGTACCCATATCTTTTACAAAGCACTGACATACATTCCACTATACTGTAAATGTGTTTTAACAGCAAGGTCAGTTCTTCTGTCTTTGATCTAGGTTGCATTTCCCCATGCTTGCAATAACCACATCAATCTGGTGACCCACTGACATCACCAAACTGCTGCATACTTCTGTCGTGATGCTTTTTTTTTCAGGCTTGTATCACAGCTATTTTCAGTTGTTTTGTGTTTTGGGGGATTTCCACCTTCATTTTCCTATTCAGGAGGTGAAATGCTGCTAAGGTCTACTGATGGACTTGTCCAGTCTAAACCCTCCCACTTCCCCAGCCTGATGATCTCAGTTTGTGTTGCAGAGTGCTTTGGGTCATTGTCAATGGTTCTTTAGACATAATTCTGGTGCTCCATCATGAGTTCCATCATCTATAAAGATCAGTCAGAACGTTCCAGAAGCAGCCATGAAAGCTTAAGCCAGGACAATATCACCACCATGCTTCACCCATCAGCTCGTATACATATTCAGGATCAGGAGTAGATTCTCTCTCTCTCTCTCTCTCTCTCTCTCTCTCTCCCCACTTTAGTCCTTCCATCACTTGGGTAAAGGCTCCCCTTAGTTCCAGGACTTCTGTGCCTTGTCTCTGGAATTTATTTATTTATTTATTTAGTGGATTTCAGTCTGGGATTCTGATTCATACTGCTGATTAGAGGTTTGTATTTTGAGTTATGAAATCCGTATTCCTGTCATTTACAACTTCTATCACCTGTGACCTGATTCATGTCTGGCTATTAGTACACCAGTGGTTTCTTTTTTTTTTCCCCTGGACATTCTAAATTGTCTTATTATCTATGGTCAAAGGCTCTGTCTTTTCTCAGCTTCAAAATGGCTCGCTTTTCTCAAATGTACATTTCTTTTGTCCTCCTATTGTTTTATCCTTTTTAGCAACAGATTCAGATGTTCTAACTATTTAAACCATCAGTCTGTTCTGGCTCGCATTGGCAACAATAATTACATTTTAAAGAATTCAAATAATCCAATGTTTTCCATCACTCGGAGAATGGGTGGGTTTCTTCTAAGTTGTTTAACACATCTAAATGTAATGATTGAGAAATGAAAGTTATCATTTTGATCTACCGTCTGATATTCATATGTCACATTTGGATCTCAAACCCAAATGTCTTTGCTGTTCAAAAACTTTCAGAGAGGACTGTAAATGCCATCTCCTTTGTTTCCATGCTTCATTAATCTTTTCTTTACTTTGAGTCAATTATCAAATTCCACTTTTTCTTTAAAAAACTACCAGTGTTAATGAGAATTAGCAATAGTGTGCAATATGTCATTTTACTATCATGCCCCATAACTATCTTTGCACACATGACAGCATTCAGTCTCACTGTGAAATGTCCAACGATGAAAAAGGACAAACTAAATGATTCATTATGTGAAAGCGTGAGTAATTGGAAATACTAGCCACCCCATTGCCCCAACATGTGTTAGACATTATTAAGCTTTAGTAGTTTAGGTAGGCTCCTACGAGTGGCTCCATCACTTCCTGGTGTACTTAAATCTTTACAGACAGGAAATTATCCCCACAAATGATACCCAGATTTCCACTACTACCCTCATTTGTGGTTGGAACAATCTTTCTACAGGAAGGCTCATTGTCACAGATGTGTGAGGAAACATGGGTTTTGCCCCTTGAAACGGTGAGCAAATTTGTGTCTCAAAATTTAAGGAGGATAAGAACCACAACATAAGTACGTTTTACAATACTTAAGTGTTTAATCACTCACTCATTGTCTATGTAACGTTATCCTGTAGCCTATCCCAGGAGACTTATGGCACAAGGTAGGGTACACCCTGGACACGGTTCCAATTCAAGATGTCCATTGAATGAACACGCACATACACACACACACACACACACACACTGATTCACATACTAAGGGCAATTTGCGAATGCCAATAAGTCTACTATGCATTGGACAGTGGGAGGGAATCGAAGGAAACCCATCGAGCAGGGGGGAGCATGCACCTTGAGGTGGGAATCGAACCAGGACCCTGGAGGTGCAAGGCGATAGTGCCAACCACTACGCCACTGTGACACCAGCGTCTAAACCAGGGGTCTCAAACTCAGTTCCTGGAGGGCCGCAGCCCCACAGAGTTTTGTTCCAACCCTGCTCCAACATACATACTATGTAGTTTTCAAATAAGCCTTAATGACTTGTTTAGTTGGATCAGGTGTTTTTAATTATGGTTGGAACAAAACTCTGTAGGGCTGCGGCCCTCCAGGAACTGAGTTTGAGACCCCTGGTCTAAACAATGATGACTAAATTATTAACGTTCATATTTAAGACTATGCTTCTCTCAGAAGCTGGTGACTAACTTTGCAGTGTGGTACAACTACACACAAAGTGTCTTTATTATGGCCTAGGATCCAGTTCATGACCATAATTCACAAATGTGATGGTTCAGTGGGGTTGATTTCAGCCAGCGCTCTGTGCAGGACATTTGATAGGCCCACTGACTGATTACAAGATTGTAGACACCTGTGATGCTAATTAGTGGACACACCTTGAATTAACATGTCCCTTTGGTCACATTATTTTCAGTATTTTCTAGGGGTACCAGCATTTTTGTCCAGGCCTGTTCCATGAGTTYATTWTTTTTTATAATTCCGTTGAAGCATGGTTGAAAAGCATGTCTGACTTTCATTGGTTAACATTAATAGAATTTTTATTTACTATTACTTTTGTCAGATTAAAGTTATTTCTGTGACCATTGTGAGTTTTTCTTTCATTGACCGAAGGGTACCAACACTTTTGACCACGTGTGTAAACATCTCCCCTCTACTGAGTGCTAACACTCTCCAATACTAACAGCTGCTAAGGATGAACATGGAAAGTGCTTCATTGAAAGATCAGGAATCAGGTCAAGCTTTTAACCGTTACCTTCTGCTCAAGGGATTTTGACCTGTCCTGCTGTTCCTGTTTAGAAAGTTTGACCAAATTTATTTAACTCTTTCTTTCTTTCTTTCTTTCTTTCTCTCTCTCTCTTTCTTAAAATCACATACACACATTCACATTTAGCACCAAAGTTCCATGACATGGAATGTGACCTTGAATAAACCAGTGACTTTGTTGGAATTTACCCTTTAAACATTTAAGCTTGTTTATCAGCTGCATCTTCTCTCCATTAACACTGTGTTCTGGGAGACTGCTGTCTTTAATGGCACTAGCACGAACAGTCAACAGCAGTGTTCCTAAGGACATCTACAGTACTCTTTTCCATGAACCTTTCCTATGCTTCATGTGCATACGTATTTATAGGTGTGTGTGCGTGCGTGCGTGCGTGCGTGCGTGCGTGCGCGCGTGTGTGTGTAGGCACGAGGGGGACACTTGGGTTAACAAGAAACCACTCAACAATGAGTCCTCTGCCGTTTCTACCAGATATATAAAATGTTGGAGAATTATGGTAATCAAAATATCGATCAATTAAGAGTGTGTAGCTTTTTCACTTTATTTGTATACTTAGCCATTTCACATTAAAGATGGAAAAATGTCTTGCATGGTTTATCAGAATGGTTTTCAAAATCCCGCCATTTCATCTGGGATGTGTAAACGTTTGCACTATATTCACTATATGAGTCATCCTATTCTTTCTGGCAGTTTGAACTAATCTGGCCAATTTCTCCTCAGATCTCTCTCAACGCCGAGGCATTTCCATTCCCATCAGAAATGTCACTCAGTCAGTGTTTTTTTTTTTTTTTTACCATTTTGTGTACACTCTAGAGACAGATGTGTTTGAAAGCAGAAGATCAGCAGATTATGATAAATTCAAATCCACCCATGATGCACCAACAACCCATTCATCAACAGTTAAAATCACAGAAATCAGACGTTCTTTACTCTGATGTTTGTTGTGAACATTAAATGTAGCTCTTGACCTGGGCCTCATGAGAACTCATATCAGCTCCCTGATGCCTGCAAATCATGTACAGTTTCCTGGAAATTGGTAACGGAATGCAAGGGTGGGATGGCTGAGTACTGCTGCCATGTGATTGGCTTATTTAATAACTGCATGAATGCGTAGGTGTACAACTGTTCCTAATAAAGTGAATGTGATGCAGGGTAACGTTCCATCAAGGTGCAGGTTGTACTTTTGAGGCACACTGCAGCAAGTTGAAATGTTTGACTTATGTAGGGCCACTGGGCAACAACCTCTAATTTGTCACTGCATGGATAGCTGTGTACCATAAAAAGTTCATAGCAGGTGACAACCTATAGAATTATAGATCATTCTTAATAGTTATTTCTACAGTGATGGACTTGTTTGGATGCATTTGTTTGCTAGATAACATTCAGTTATTGGGTAGATGAGAGAAGAAGAACCCTTTTTATGAGTACTTTCAAGGTATGAATAAAAATGTTCAGAGGCAAAAGTATTCAATAGTTAATAATGGAGTAAAGTATAAATATGCACACATACTTTCTTTCTGCTTTCAGATGCCCTACATTATTTCCTACATGAGCACCTGCTCCATTGATTCTGGTTTTCATAATTTAGTTAAGCAAGACGAATTTACTTGAATACCCAACTGTATGTGTGTTGCGTATTAAAATGAATGCATTTGTGCTCTGTTTTAACATTTGATCTTCCCATCCATTGCAGAGTCAGAGAGTTGGCGGTATGAGATCCCACAAGGCCCAAACCCAGGCTTCAGCCTCATCGTGCTGTCAGCGCTTGCCTTGCTTCAATCTGAGCTCCAGGAAGAAAAAGGCAGGGGTGGTCCAGGGTAAAGTGCGCATCCGCTCCATGCCTGGGGCATTCCTCGTGCTGGGAATGATAGTAGTGATTGTGGGAACAACCCTGGCAGTGGTAGGGTATTGGCCATACCGGGTGCAAAGATCAGCAGGAGTTTCAGTGAGTAAGAACGTATCTCAAGGATCAAACTGGGGCCTTGGAGCCAAAGGTTTGTTCTCAACAGCAAGTCTGATCCACACGGACAGGATGAAACTACTCGGTCCTGTTATTATGGGAGTTGGACTATTTATCCTTATCTGTGCTAACACAGTACTATATGAGAACCGAGACAAAGAGACTCAAATTCTGCTGTCTGAGATGCAGAGTGTGATGCGTACCATGTCTCCTGTGCCCTCAGCAGATTTCACCCACATGAACTCACTCATCAGGCACTACCCGTGGCTCGGCAGCCTGCCTGCAGCCCACTTGAACTTCTTGTGCCTTAAAGGACTGGCTTCATCTGATCCATTGCTTCAGGCCAAGACCACAAAAGAAGAAACTGTTTCACTTCAGAGAGAGGTGATGCACACTGAGGTCCTCCATCATCAACAGTCTTTGTTCGTCTCCTCTATTCGATTATCAGAATCCTGCAACGCCATCAAAGATGAGATCAGCACTTCCCTGGACGTAGAAAATGGAGACGTCTGTGGCCACCAGACCCAACCAGAGAGTCACTGTGACCTGACGTCATCTTTTATGTCTATCCCAGAGGGAGAGGACTGGGAGTTAACCACCGTCCCTCCGAGGCGTTCCTGTAGTATGAGTTATAGAACTAATTCACACCTGTTCTCCAAGCCCTTGGTTCACTTGGAGGAAAGGGCAGGGCAGAATACAAGATGCCTTGAACAGTTCTCCCAGTTATGTGTGTCAGAGGTATGTGTCAATCAGCCAGGGATGAGCACAAATACTCTGTACTTGGACCTTACACCTATGGAGTGTCAGAAGCATCACAGTTGGCCTTGATCAGATTTTTGATTTGCTAGGATGCATCGCAAACCACCCAGTCATCTGGACAGGGTGTTCAGTTTGGGACTCAATAACCTTGTGCCCAATCTTAGCCAAAACGGAGCAGATTATTTTCCTTGTTTAATGGATATGGAGTAAAAAAAAATATCCTGTGGTCAGCACTGTCAGTGTTTACAGTATCTATAAGCAAACTTGTTGGATGAAGTAACATTCCATTGTATTGAAAATTAAGTAGAGCACTGTGTAGCCAAATACGGTAGGACATGACAAGTATCTGGACATGACTGTTTCTGTGTTCATGACAAGGACTCAGTTTGTTATCACAGCCAAACCTTTGCTTCTTTCCAGGACATCTTAATCCACACAGAGCACAGTCTATGCTGTATCCCCAACAGATGGTACTTTTAGTCTCTAGTACCTAGTGAAATATTATGAGGATGTGTTCATGACAGAGACTACAAACGTCGGTAAGTTGCTCTGGATAAGAAGGTCTGCCACGTGTCTTAAATGTAAATCTATCAGTTTAAAGATTATAGATATGATATAAAAAGGGCTTTTTCATAAATGTGTGTGCGTGCGTGTGTGCGTGTGTGTGTGTGTGTGCGCGTGTGCAGACATCAATGATATTATTATTTACAGGACTCTTTATCTAAACAAAGACCAGGAGGAAAATGGTATGCTTTGGTTCATACAGTACCGTGATTGTAGCATTCATGACCTATGAACCATACTTCTAAATCTACCTCTCTTCCTAGTCTACAAGGCAGCAGAAAAAGAGCAGCATAAATGGTCATATTGGCTTCAGTATTGACGAAATGTATTTAATAATAGACATTTTTAGTATTCTTCGGTATTGGTGAAATGTATAAATGATTAATTTTATGCAGGTGTTTACCATAAAGTCAAACAATACAGAGTGAGTTTAATGTGTGTTCCGTATGATCAAGTTGGGAATCAGCGTCCTAGAATGAGCACAGACAAATCTTTATGATTGCAGCAACATTCATCTATCAAGTCCACGAGACCGTTATATAAAACAGAGCTTTTGCTAAGTTTCACTGCTTGATTGGAGTATTTTTTTAAAAATGAGTAGAAAAATGAGTTTTTCTACTCAAAAATTATTTGAAATAGATAGGATTTAGATAGGACAAATCGATAGGATTTAAGACTAAGTTGTTGAGTCAGTTATGGATGCAGTGGCACATACTTGGGTCACATGACTATATTACTCCTACAGGTGTATCACCTTGATTTAGGAAGGAAAAAAACCCGCAGGAAATGCGCAACAGACACTTCGGGTACTTTATGTGTTCCTTAAGGGTTCATTAGATCATTAAGGATTCTTAGCCTATTAGTAGCACATTCAGTTTTCAGCTATAGGAAAACGTGCAGCGTTTTAACATTGTGTAGTGGTGTATGCTCATGACGGAATAGTTCCGTTGGCATTAAAACATTCATTTATTGTGCTATATATATATTACTTTTAATAGGTTAATAGTTTTTTTGGGTACTTTAAGATGATTGCTCTTATTGCATGCAGTGATGTAGGGGTAATGGATAGATTTTTCCTCCAGTAGGCGGAGCTTGACTAAACCCGCCGGTCTACTCCTCATGTCTCTGTCTGTTGTTCTGTGTGTTCTGTATGCTGCATGGGTGTGTTTTGACTGAAACAGCGTCTGTGTTCTGATAGATGGTACCTCTACATTAATAACTAACTGGAATTTATAACTGTGTCCCAAATAAAAGCAAAAACTGAGGGAAGTGCTTACTCATGTTCTATATATACACCTGTTAGCCATAACATTACAATGCAAATCCTGATGTATTGTGTAGGTATTGTGCCCTTGTGCCACCAGGGCAGCTCTGGTCCCTCTGGGTGTGTGCAGTTCTGGTGCATTTGTGGTGCATTGGCTTTTCTGTGAGACCGGATCAGACAGCCTGGCCTTTAGTTCCCACATGTGCCCACTGGCTTAGGTGCCCACGATACTATCACCAGTGTACTGGAAAATAATTGATATGGTGTTAATTTTATGTATATATATATATA
>QMIH01000722.1:292760-308319 GCA_003987875.1 Clarias batrachus
GAGTGAGTGAGTGAGTGTGAGAGTGAGTGAGTGAGTGAGTGTGAGAGTGAGTGAGTGAGTGTGAGAGTGAGTGAGTGTGAGAGTGAGTGAGTGTGAGAGTGAGTGAGTGTGTGCTCGGCACCCCTTACAGGTGTACCCTACCTTGTGCCCCCTAGGATAGGCTCCATGACCCTGTACAGGATAAGTGCTATAGACAGTGAGTGAGTGAAGTTTTTCTCACTGTTCTTTTATTGTTGTTGCTAAATATTGACTGTTTCTGGCCCATTGTCCCACCTTAAAATATGCATGGAATCATCAGATAAAGATCGGGGCATATGTAATAAAATCGACCTCTTGTTGATCTGGCCTCCAAATTCTCCAGATCACAAAAGAATTTAACATCCAAGCAATGCGCCAGACAAACTCATCACGCAAGTACCAACATCCTGGTGTCAGACCCCACTGCACACCTTCAGAGACGCCTCGAGGGGTCAGAGTTTTGGTGGCACAAGAGGAACCTACAGCAAAACCAATTTAATGGTTTTACTGTAATATTATGGCTGATTGGCGTGTATTTACATATATCATTTTGAATTCTGTCTTACTGTGACCCAGATGTGATTTTTTTCAGGACTGTGTGGACGGATGTTTTTCAATTAGATTTGAGCCATGGAGCCTCATTGTGATGTTGTAGGAATAAGCGCTTCATCAGCATGGCTGCACTGCACAAAATTACAGCCCTTGAGTAATACACCAAGCACACAAGGTTTTTTAGCAGATTAAGCGCTTAATGATGCCCTTTGGATTTGGATAAATGACAGTATTTTTATACTGCATTATCATAATGGAGACTATTTCAGTAACCAATGGAAATTAAAAGTCTCAATCACACGCAGGGACCCATTAAGTTCACTTTGATTTTGTTTCCACAAACTGACTATCTACACAACATCCCTGATCAATCCATTCACAATATGAAATATTCAGAATCAGAGTTACTAAAATCAAAGATCAACTAAAGATAGATACTCCTAAATACTAAGATCAACCAAACAAATCAAAATGCTACGTTTAGAATATGCCTCGAGTACGCCTAGGAATATTAATGATAATGACGACCGCATGTCCTCTCTCCCATAAAATGGGAGAGAGGATATGATAATGTACATTGCCGTGAAAAAGTCGTTTTTTGCGTATTTGTCAAATGATTCAGATCATCAGACTAGATTTACTATTACATAAAGATGACCGGACTTAAATACAAAATAGTTTTTAAATGATGTTTTAATTTTTTAAGAGGAAAAAGCTGTCCAAACCTACCTAGGTCTATGTAAAAAAAAAAATAAGTGCATCCTAAATCACAGTAATAACTAGTTGTGCCACCCTTGGCAGCAAAAACTGCAATCAAGCTTTGGCGATAACTGGGAATGAGTCTTTGACATCGCTGTGAAGGAATTTTGGCCCAGACTTCACTTCTATGTAGAATTGTTTTAATTCAGCCACACTGGAGGGTTTTGAAGCATGAAAGGCCTGTTTAAGGTCTGGACTTTTACTAGGCAACTCCAAAGCCTTTATTTAGTTTTTTTTTTGAGCCATTTAGAGGTGGACTTGCTGGTGTTTTTTTCTTTTCTTTTCTTTTTGGCTGCATAACTCAAGTGCGTTTGAGATTGAGGTCACAAACTGATAGCTGTACACGCTGCAGAATTCATGGTTCTATCAAGTCCTGAAGCTGCAAAGCCCTGACCATCACACCACCACTGAGCTTGCCTCTTGGTGTGATGTACTTTTGATGAAACACCGTGTTATTTTTTACACCAGATGTAACAAGACACAATCCTTCCAGAATATTAAACTTTTGTCTGGTCAGTCCACAGAATATTGAAAAAAAAAGTCTTGGGGATAATCAAGATGTTTTTAGGCAATTGTGAGACAAACCTTTGTGTTGTTTTTGGTCAGATGTGGTCTTGGAACTCTCCCATGACTGCTATTTTGGCCCCCAGTCTCTTTCTTATTGGTGAATCTGGATCACTGAGCAGTTCCAGGGTCCGGGTTTGATTCCCGTCTGTGCGCATGAAGTTCGCATGTTCTCCCCACGCTTGATGGGTTTCCTCCGGGTACTCAGGTTTCCTCCCACAGCCCAAAGACCTGCAGATTAAGCTAATTGATGCGAATGAGTGTGTGAGTGTGAGTGTGTGTGTGTGTGTGTGTGTGTGTGTGTGTGTGTGTGTGCCTTGCAATGGACTGGCACCCTGTCCAGGGTGTACCCCACCTCATGTCCCAAGTCTTCTGGGATGGGCTCCAGGTCCCCTGCGACCCTGAATAGATGTTGTTCTGTTTTCTTTTATGAGCTCCTGGAGTAATTTGTAGACCGGCTGCTCCTGAGAAGATTCACCACTCTTCCAAGTTTTACTTTTGTTTGTTAGAGAGACACATGTCAATTATATTGTTTAACATCTGTTTTGCTTAACATCTGTTGAATTTATTTAGATCCTGTTGCTTTTTGTCTTAACTTTTTTTTTTTTAGATCTCTCAACATGCTTCACTTTGACAGAAAGGTTCTATTTAAGTGATCTCTTGGTAGTAAATAGGCCTGGGCATGGAAAGCTAAATTTAACTCAGCTTTCCAAAAATCACAGTGATTTATCATACTTTTAATACTTATTATACTTTTTTTTTTTTACACAGGGCCAAGCAGATTTGGACAGTGTTTACCCCTTAATAAATTAAATCATAATTAAAAAAAAAAAAAAAGCATTTTGTATTTATTCAGGTTATCTTTGTGTAACATTAAAATTTGTTTGAAGATCTCAATTAAATGTAACAAATATGCAAAAAAAAAAAAGAAAAAAAGAATACACCATGAAGCGCGTATGGTCTGAAGAAATACATCTCACTGTAGCTCTTTTATGTGGCTGTACAGAAAATGATCAATATCATCCATCCATGATGCTTTGGTTTCATTCTTTCAGCTGTGTTGATGAAATATACAAGATTTATACACCATACAAGATTTAGCGCTGACCGAATCATCAGATTGTGTGAGAGGTATTCCACGACTGGGATGTTTAACTACATGCTTCACTCTGAGTCACAGGTATTTTAACTGTCATGAATTATACGAACTATCAGTTGCCAGTGTGGGTGAAAGTAGGTCTGTGCTGTTCGCAGTTCTGGAAAGATGAGCACATCTGCGTGCTAAAACCCACATTCGAAAACCCAGTCACAGAAGCACTTTCAGCGAGACTGACATATACACACCTTATACGTCAACTAAACCAACACTTTGTCTCCAAAGTAACTGTCGTTCTGAATTGTCTCTGTATTGTTTTATTTATTGCTTTATTTGAGCTTCAAAGCCTAACACAAGGCTGAATCCAAAATCTCTCTCCAACCGTTGATAAGGGCACTACTTGGTATGTGGAACATGTGACTGTTCACCCTACATAGTGCTTTCCATTTAATGCTATTTTGGATTCAATCCCAGAACCAGGATGTGAACGGAACTGAACCACTGAAGCTGAATAAGTGGAAATATAAGTTAAATCTCGTAAGTTTCTCAGAGCTGTCCACCACCTCCATGGTTTATTCTCCTCACCTGTTGGCCACACAGTAGAAATTTAAAACTACTTTCACTCCTGTTTTAATTGCACTCTTGTCGGTGAGGTGTGGAAGAATATGTAACAAACAAATCATTATCTGTTAATAATAAACAGTGTTAATGTGGAGCTGTTTGTTAAAAGCGATATCACACTTGAGGTTGTGCTGTTGTGCTGAATATCAGCACGGGTCACAGACATGCTGATATTCATTTGTGATATTCATGATATTACACAGCCAGGCGTTTTTTTTTTCTCTCATAACAAGACACACTTTCATTAGCAGAACAGTCTTAAATGCATGAAGGAACAGCAGGCAGATGGAGAACCAAAGTCGGCGTGTTCTTAAAACCCAGACACACATCGGGACTGAACGGGGAGTTTATTCAGTGCACGAGTTAAATAAAGAGGAATAAAAACATTACATTAAAATACAATTTTCTCTTTCTCTATCCACAAGAGCAGAAAGGAAGGAGAGTCACAATGGAAAGACCAAACACTGAAAAGGACACAACACTGAGGCTCCTTTACAAAATCCTATTTATGCTATCATAGAAAAAACACATTGCAAATTGTTTAAAACTGTGCTGGAGTTATTCAATTTAAGGGGCAGCAATGCACACGACAACAACAACAACAAAAAAAATAGCTGATGTAACATCAGAGTAAATAAATTATTAATGACAAAGATGGAGAAGTGATTACTATGAGCACCATCTGGTTACTTTAATTAGTAACGTTACTAAAATTCCTCTAATTACTTACAGAGTGAGGGGTTTAAGTCTGTCTGAATTTATATATAGCACTAGAACTCGTATGCCCGTGAACAGTCGGAGGCAGTCAGCATCACCTTACTGTGCATGTGCACAAGCTTGGACTAGTAGACGAGCATATTCTCAACCTGGTGCTGGAAAAATCTGAGAGGCAAACAGTCACAAAAAGGAAGTTTTGTTTGTTTAGCTGAAAAAAAAAAAAACTGAAGCCAATTCTATGGTCAGTGCACAAGACTGTCACTGTCCAATCCCACTCAGCACTTTGTGGAGTCAGCTCAGTGGCACAAAAGCTGAAAGACTTTCGATCCTATATGATTTGTGATGTTACCATGGCCAAGGATGGACATAAGGAACTGTCCTATGGAGTTAACAAATCAGTGTTTGCAGCTCTGCCACCGGATCATTTAATTTGGTGTGTCCTTAAATAGCCTAATATTATGCACACAGCTTACACATTCATTGCACCAAATGATTTACTGAGTCAGGAAATTCAATTTGTTAAGTGATGTGCCACTCATTTTTACAATGCAATACTGTGCTCAATTTTTCTAGAAAGGTTTTCCTCTGGATGCACAAGAGCATTAGTGAGACCAGGCGCTGATGTTGGGATGCCATGGAGACTCTAGTTCCAGTTCATCCCAAAGCTGTTCAGTGGGATGGAGTTCAGTCAGGGGTCTGTGTAGGACATTTCCCATGAGTCTTTATGGAACTAGCTTTGTGCATTTCACAGAGGAATCATGATGGTTTGGGCCTCTCAGTTCTCTTAGGGAAATAGGAATGCTACAGCACAAAGACATTCAGTGGTCATACAGTGGTAACTACTGTAGATCTTTGTGGTAAATGTTTGGAGAAGACCTGACATGGTTCAGGGGTGCACATAGTTTGGCAATGTAGTGTAGCTTTTTGGGTTACTGGTTGACTAGTAAAAATAAGTGGTCATTCAATCCCTAGCTCATTAATTAATTGAAGCTCCATCAAAAAACTCTCCATCCTGGAAGCTTCTCCTTCATCTCTCCTTAGAAGGCAAACCTCAAACGCATCTTTATTGCTTGTGTTCTGGGTGGAAATTGGTAATCGGGTGAAAATGTGTATCGCGCAGATCCACTGATGTGAACCGGTCCTATTGCTGTACAGCACTGTCTTGCAGGAGGCTTTTATGAACCTGTCGAATCAGACCACTTATAACAATATATACACAATACTGAGTGGAGCCACATGTCCTGGATAATGCGGACATTCATGATTGCTCCTTTGTTTCAAAGAGATCTAAATACTTGGGACTGTTGGTGACATTATCAGGGCTGTGAAAAACCGGCATAGCACTACAGCATCCCATCAACAGCCGCTTGCCTTAATGTGAAGACTCTTTGACCCTTTTTACCACCAAGGCAGTTCCAGAGGTAGTTCGAAGCTGGTGGCCAATTTTGTACCAGTTCTTTGTTTTCAGACAGCCAGAGCACCAGCTCTCAGGCAGAAATACTGGTTCAATGGCGGCACCAACACATGGCTGGGACGGGAAAAACCTTGCGTCAGGGGCGGGGCCGGGATTTCCACCAGCAAATAAAAGTTTGTGACTGCCATCTTTAAAAAATGGCCTCAAAATACACTGGACAGCTCAAGTGCTTTTTTTTTAATAATGATGATCCCAAAGCAAGAAGAACTGCTCACAAAGCCATGCTGAAGTTCACCATTGTTGCTAGGTTTTTTTTTTGCCATTAACATTGCTGGGAAAGTCGAGAGGTACACAAATGCATGCAGTGATGTAATGATGTTACTCACTAGCCCATGGAAAAACAGACCCAGTTCTTGGGAGATTCGCTATTGAAACAGCTCTGAACTGGCACCAGCACCAGACAAGAACTAGCAGCTGGTTCACTTTGGTATGGTGTTGTGCAGTGTTTAGTGCCCATGCTGTGGGGTCACTGCGGAGTGCTCATGTGCTTGCTGGTTGGATTTCGCAGGGCTGATGAGCCAAGGACAACTAACTGGCTTAGAACAAGAACCAGATTAGTGAAGAGCCACCTGAGATCGTAGCACTACGGTAAACAAAAGACTATTTTATTGAGACAGCGCCATGATACGCACCAGGGTCTGCAAGACAAGAGGCAAGAATTAAACTATAGCTGTAAGTCTGGTGATAGTGTTTGGTCTTACTTCACTTTAGTGTCTATTGGAAGGTCTTATCAAGTGTGTGCACACGCACAAGAAACTTGTCCAGGTGAAATTGAGTGCACTCAGTCATAAGAACGGGCACAATACAACTTAGACTGCAAGTACATACACCCTGCATCTAAACTACTGACTTCAGACACGAAATAACAAATGAAAATACACAGGAGAAAAAAACAAATCGCACAGATCCTTCACTGTCCGTAACCTTCAACCCAATAAACAACGCTGTGACGGGAGAAGAACCTGCTGTAACGTAAGAATGAATACGTTTTAAAAGAAGACATGACAAACTAAAGGTTAAATTTTTGGTGCTGCTGCTCCTTTTGTCCTGTGAGAAGAACCCCAAACCCTACTACGTTTGTTTTGTGTTTTAAAAAACATTTTTATAAATCTACCGTTTATCAAATCCACTAAAATCTACGTTTAAAATGTCATTAAAACTTTTAAAAGTCAGGTCATACTTTGCTTTCCTGTAACAATTTGATGTGAGACAATCAGCTGCAATATGGACATCTGGAGAGAGAGAGAGTGAGAGAGAGAGGGAGAGAGCGAGAGTGAGATAGAGAGGGAGAGAGAGTGAGAGGGAGAGGGAGAGTGAGAGGGAGAGAGAGAGTGAGAGGGAGAGAGAATAAGAGGGAGAGAGAGAGAGTGAGAGAGCGAGAGTGAGATAGAGATGGAGAGAGAGGGAGAGGGAGAGAGAGTGAGATAGAGAGTGAGAGAGTGAGAGAGAGTGAGAGAGAGAGTGAGAGGGAATAAGAGGGAGAGAGAGAGTGAGAGAGAGTGAGAGAGAGAGGGAGAGAGTGAGAGAGAGTGAGAGGGAGAGAGAATAAGAGGGAGAGAGAGAGAGTGAGAGAGGGAGAGAGAGAGAGTGAGAGGGAGAGAGAGTGAGAGGGAGAGAGAGAATGAGAGAGAATGAGAGAGAGATGCTACGAAGAGTGGAGGTTGAATCTGTTGGAACAGCCAGGAGACGCGTCTTCAGTGGTGTTCGTCCTGCTGGGACAGAGGCTGGCGCTTCAGCGTGCAGTCTGGTGAGTCTGTGAATCAGGGATGGATTTCTACAGGAAAGATGCAGATCCCTGAGGTTATTATCTTTGTATGGTAATCAAACATGCTCAGAGAAACGTTTATAATCGTCTTGCTAATAAAATGCAGTCTGCTATCTTAACGCTATTTGAGATGAACGCATTCCTCAGACACATACTGCAACACACCAGCGGAAATGACAGGGATGAAGGATGAAAGTCTTGACAGAGAAACGTGCCATGAGAACAGGAACGGAGGGTAACGGATGATAAAACCCCCCCGCACATCCTGGGACCGGAGCGATAAAGTAAACAACACATGTCCGATTAAGAGTAGAAGTCATCCAGAGCCGTGTCTTTGCACGCACAGCAGGGCCGGGCCGGGCCGGGCTCCGTCATCAGCCTGGAGAGCGGAGTGTATACAAAACCCACCACGGCAGGGCACTAAACCATGCCAGACACACTGCACCTCACTCACACAAACAGCTCCTCAATTACACACACATGGGTTTACTGCCTCTCTTTCTTCCTTTCTTTTGTCGAAATCATCACCTGCCTGACACAGAACCATGCAGCCTCAGTAATGGTCAGAGATGTCAAAGGTGTTGTTTAAACCCGGACATGGCAACATGAGATGAAGAAATGTTCACGTTTCATACACTGAAGGACCTGAAACCAGTCTCAGAGAACCAGTACTCGTCGCAGCATCATGCAAAGCTGGCTGGACAGAATTGAATGAAACTTTGCCAGCGTTTAGGTGTTTACCTGAAGTTAAATCTGCAGCATAGATGAAAGCAAAATCTGTAGTAGAAGTGAAGTTATGAGCAGTGTACTGTGGGCGTGTGTTAAATCGAAGTACATACTGTAAGTGAAACCAAAATCAAAGTCTTATCCGAACATCCAACAGTAGAATCCTTATCCAATGTACTTTTTTCATTTCATAATTAAATCTGTAATTCTCTCTCTGATTACCGAACCTGAAGTGTACTTGGCTGACGACAAAAGAAGTACGACTTCGTGTAAACACCGTGAAAGCTATTCAACCTTACAGAATGTGATTCAGTTATATTAATCATTTGGACAGAGAGTACAGAAAGACAGACAGACATGTACGTGGGCTTCAACCTGAAATAATAATAATAATAATAATAATAATAATAATAATAATAATATCACTGATTACATTAAAAATTAGCAGATTAAGCTTTTAGCGATTTCTACAAACTCTTTTCTCGGTACCGACACCAGTAGATATACGTATCTTATTGACTCTCAGTGCTTTTGAACGGAACCCTGTGTTTGTAAATGTATTAAAAAGTTATATTAAAACACTCATCAAGGACCTGGAAGCTCTCACCTCCGTGTTTTTTTTTTTTTTTTTTTTTACTCGGGGGTGATTTCGGTTTCCTGATGCACTACTACTTTAGTAACAGACATGTCTGGGTGCTGCTCCTTCGCTTCCTTTATCGCCTGAGCCAAAGCCTGGAGACCAGAGGTTGGTCAAAAACAACAGGAAAAAAATTCTTTATAACATAATAAATAATAAATAGTAGTTTCTATGGGCTGTTTACCATTCTATCACAACTTTATGTTATTCACATTTACATGCAAATCTCTAAAATATCCTATCATATCTCTGTCAAGTATATCAGAGTGAACGCATTAACACAGAATGAATGCATGTCCCATACCTTATCGTGGTCGATCTCAGAGTCACCTGTGATCACGATCCTCTTCTCGATCCTGGTTTCTGAGATTCCTCCTTTCACCATCTGAGAAAATGAAGAGTTTAGATTAATAATTGCTTCAAAATCCACTCATAATAAACACTGATTCATAAAGCCAGCCGATAAATATACAGCGGTACCTCTGTGTATGAATTCAAACCATTCAAGAGTTCTTAAGGCGAAATTTCGTATAGTGAAACACATTGTCCCATAGGAAATAATGTAAATGCAGATAATCCGTTCCAGCCACCCAGAACTATTACTAATATTACCAATTTCCAACACTATAATCACATCTTTGCATATAAAACAAATCAAAACATTTAGAAAATACATGTCGATTGTAAATGAAATTGACAGTGTACATAAAATATTGCATAAAATGCAAAACAAAAAAAATCTGTAAACTCGCCTCGCTTGGATTTCCACTGACACTCGAACGGCTCCCAGTAGCCGAAAAATAATTCATACGTCAAAGCAAATTTCTTGCAAAATTTCAGTTCTTAAGTTGAAAATTTTGAGGTGTGGTGTCCGTATGCTGAGGTAAAACTTTACTTGTGGTTAAACCGTGCTCTAATGTCGTGAACATATTTGTTCACTTATTTGCCTATATATTGTGTGTTACTTGAGGATTAAAGTAGGGGGAACAGCAGAGTGTCGCGGGGGGCCTGGAGCCTCTCCCAGAAGATTCGAGGTTTGGTACAACCTGGACAGGATGCCAGTTCCATCGCAGGGCAACGCACTCATTCACACACTACGGGCAATCTGAGAACGCTAATTAGCCTAATCTGCAAGTCTTTGGACAGTGGGAGGAAACCCACCAAGCACAGGGAGAACACGCATCTCCAGGGTCCGGGTTCGATTGCCGGCCAGGTTCAATTCCCACTTCTTTGTGCATGTAGTTTGCAATGGCGTCAGTGCTAACCGCTAATCAGACAGACATGCATAAAGTAAACGCATGAGCAGATTTTCCATGTCAACATTTAAGTTATAAGATACATGATACAGCTGGGGGCAATTTCGGACCTGGTCGCACAACCTCTTGAAACAGTCTACTATGCTTGACCTGCCTGCGGACTGCACTAACCCTAACATTCAAATGCATCCTGCAGCCTGCAAATGTGCCGCGATTATTTCTGAGGATGTCCTCAAGCTATGCACTAAGCAAACACCGGATACCTGAGGCAGCCCCTACGAAGTGGCTCACCTTGGTGATCTGCGTAGTGGTCGTGGTGCTCAGAGTCTCTGAGGTAATGGTTTGTGCATTGAGCAGCATCCCTACGCTCTCGTCCGGCTAAAAGAAACACAGAAACGTCATCTCAGACTGTTCCCAAACATAGCACACCGCTAACTGGTCACGTCACAAACAAAATAAAGTGCATTCTTCCTGCTTACCTGAGCAGACTCGTATGTAATGGTCTTAGTCTCGGTGTGCACTATCGGACTCTCCTTGGTGACAGTGTCGCTGTTTGGGGATTTAGTGACTGTGTTTGTCTTCACTACAGAAGTCTGAGGAAAAAGTCCACAAAAAGGAAGGGTGGCTGTGAGAATCATATCACATTCTTCACACAGTTACACCATGACGAGGGCGGGGTTAGGGTTATATCGCCCCCTGTTGGTTTGGAATGCTCATGACAGCTCGTTTTTTTGTGTGTTGTTGTTTTTAGTAGTGTTGATATACAGACAATGGCTAAAGTACAAATTAGCTCAAAAACAGGGCACACTCTAGAGTTTACTCCGAAGGCGAAGTATTAAATCTAACTTTTTTTTTTTTGATTTAATTGAATTTTAAGATTAAGATTTTAATTTTGAGAAAAATCAAACTGCTCAACATTCTAGGTTCCCTGTAATGTAAACAAAAATATCTTTAACACAGTGATTACCAAGCTGGTAACCATAGTAACATAATACAAACATATTTATGTATTATACATGTGTTATGGAAAATGCTGATATCAGGTCAGATCTTTCACACAGCAAGCCATGCTTTAAAAATACAGCTCTCCAGCACAGCTCAGGTCTGTGTGGGCTTTTTAATTTTTTTCTTATTTTTTATTTGGATCAGATTTATGAGCTGAATTAACTTCAGGGAACACTCTTTAGGAAGTAAAAGAAGTAAACAACTAAAAGCAGAACCACATTTTGCACATTTTGCAGTCTCTTTGAAGCCATTACCGCCAGCGCACAAGCCCAGGGAGGCAAATAACTCAAGAGGCCACGTTTAAGCTCTATACTGCCACCTACTGGACAACTGACAAGAGTGCATTCTTCATTTAGCCTAGGAAGTTGTACCCGAATGCATCCGAATGTATTCTGCTCACTAGCACATACATTACGACATCTGGTCACATTGATCTGAATGCAATATGAATTTTGATTTCATAAACAGCATACATTACAGGACTAATCCTTATTGTTAGTTTGAGATAGTTTTAGTTGGTTCCTAGGTTTGCACACATCTCAGGAGGGATGTTGGTGCACTCTTCTTTACAGATCTTCTCTAAATCCTTATGGTTTCTTGCCTGTCGCTTGGCAACTCAACGTTTCATGTCCCTCCATAATTATTTCCATAGGATGAAGGTTTGGAGACTCCATGACCTTGAAGTGCTTCTTCTTGGCGGTATGTCTTGTCATGCTGTCATGTTGAAAGACCCATCCACGGCCGATCTTTCTGGCTGAGATTTTTAAATACATGGAGGATTTTTCTTCCTCCAAACACTGCTAATCGAGTTGATTCCAAAGAGCTCAATCTTGGTCTCATCTGACCACAGCACTTTCTCCCAATTCTTCTGTTTATTGGCAAACATTAGATGAGCGTGTAAATGTGCCTTCTTGAGGAGGGGGACCTTGTGGGTGCTGCAGGATTTCAATCCATGGTGTATTGTGTTACTGTTTGGAGACTGTGGACCCAATTGCCTTGCAATCGTTCACAAGCTCCTCCTGTGTAGCTCTGGGCTGATTCCTAACTTTTCTCATGATCCCCCTTACCCCATGAGATGAAATCTTGCATGGAGCTCCAGACCATGGGCAAATTTCATTTGCGAATCGAACATTCGTCTCCTTCTCACCAAGCTTCTTGCTGATGGTCTCGTAGCCCATTCCAGCTTCGTGCAGATCTATAATCTTGTCCCTGATGTCCTTTGACAGCTCTTTGGTCTTGCCAATGGTGGTCAGGTTTGAATGGAAGATTGCAACCTGTGATTCTGTGTACAGGTGGCTTTTATACACATAATGAGTTGTTAATAGAAGCACCTTATTAAATTAATCTTTGTACCACATGTGCACAGGTGTTTTTCTGGATTTTTGATTGATCTTCTGTATAATCAAAAGGGCTGCACAATTTGTAAAAGAATTATTACACAGGAATTATTTTTACACATACTGTGATTGCGATGATTGCGATTAAAAAAAAACTACGAAATGTACCATTTTGTATTCTAACATATTTATGGAAGCTCAAATATAACTTTACATGAATTTCTGACCGTGCATGCCTAAATGTAACAAAGCTGGCAGGTTGTTTTGAACACAGAACTGAGTTCATAGCAAAACAAATCATAATCGTAAATCATAACACTCAGAAAGTCCTTTTCTTTGGAGTAAAGTGACTGATGTGCCTAACTTTTTTTCAGTAGAGCCTCTGTTTCACTGAATAATCCATGACTTTTCATGAATATGTAAGACCCATTGACGCCTGGGATCCGGTGACACCAGGTTTCCCCAGGATTGATGTTTCAGCTGTTCACACCTACAGTATACACTCACACGAATACAAGGCTCGATGAGGCCAGGGAGAGAAACGAAAAATCTTTGGAAAGTGTACATCGTTGGGTTGCTACAATATACTTTCACTTACAAAAACAAAAACACAAAAAGAAAATAAGTGATTGGAATCGTTGATGATGCCATCGACCCCTAAGAGTTAACTGTGCCCCCCCTTCCCAACAGTGTTTGAGTGATGGTACATACTGTAGTTAGTAACCTACTGTAGTAACCCAGTGTGATGATCTATCAATCCAATGAAGGAAACTTATTAAGCACTAAAACTCTGGATAAGAGCATCTGTCAAATGTCTAAATGTAAATGTCTCGGGGTCTCAGTGTTAGCTCAGTTACATGAAGATAGTGCAAATCCATGGCACATTACCCAATATCTCAGCTCTCCAATTTTGTTTCTCTTTTATGAGCATATACATGACGGAATTTTGACTGTACACAAGCCATTCAACTATACAGTTCATACATACAATGAAAGGCTCTTCTAACTCTTCTAACATCTTCCAATTGTTTTACTGCTCCCTTCCAGTAGGGGGTGGTAATGCACCTTTAGGCTTATTTGCCAAAGAAGTGCAAGTTCTGTGTCCCAGTGTTTCCAACTTGGGTTGTGTTCTGTTAATTGGGCCAATTGTTAATCATCTTGACTTCCTCAGTTTGCCTTTGGTGGGTTTAAACACATTGAATCTACATAGATGAGGCACCTGGTTGCATGTAGAAGCTCTCAGTGTATTTATTTTCAGCCAGTGACGATTTCTTCAGAAACTCTACAATCTACGTTTGTTTGGAGAAATGAAACTATTACAACATGAGAAACTCCCAAGAAACTGCAGATTTCTTACAAAGTTGTGTTACAAGTCCTTTTACGCAACAAGGTAAGCTGCCTCTAACTAGAAATAAATGAGAAGTGGGAGGCCCTGGTGCACAACTGGGCAAGAGAATCAAGACATCAGTGTCTCTAGGTTGAGAAACAGACACCTCGCAGGTCCTCAACAGGCAGCTTTATTACATAGTGTCCACAAAACTCCTAGTCTCATCTTCAGCAGTGAAGAGGCGACTCTGGGACGCTGGCCATCTAAGCAGAGATTCCAAGATAAAACCAAAATTGAAACTAGGCAATAAACAGGAGAGGTTAAAATAGGCCAAGGAACAGAAATGCAGGACAAAACAGAAGACTGTCTGTATGGAGCAGAACAAGCCACTGAGCTTCAGTAAAGTAATATATAAAGGAACAACCAGGTCCATAAATATTGGAACAAAAGAAGGGGATTTTTTTTTGGGTTGCCATTTAGCTTATGGTCAGCAACACACTGAATTTCTTAGAAAGACGGAATTATACAAACAACAAAAGGCCTAGATGACAAGTTAAATGACAGAAATCACTAACGGCCATCAACAATTTCAAATATAGTGTAGTTGTGTACAGAGTCCAAAAAAAAAAACCCTCTTTGTTCCAAAATGTATGGACCTGACTGTATTACATGGTATTATGTATGATCTAAGGACAAGTGTAAAACGTACACAAAATTCACAGCAAAATAGAGGAATGTTCTCAAAACCAGTCCTGCGGTTCCTGACGTGCATATCCCCGGGCAGTGGAGGTAGTACGACGGCTTCGAGTGCTTTCCAGCCCTGATCTGGCTCCATGCGACTATCAGGCCCTCTGAGGTTAACTAACAGGTGCAGATCCGGATTTAATCAGCTGCTAAAATGCTTCTCCCATGGATAAAGAAATTAGCAAAATGATACAAAATTGCTGTGATCTTAAAGTGTTTATTGAAAATTGTGTTACTCTGAAGGGAAGTAAAAAAAAAAAAAAACCCTGACACAGGACAAATCCTGCACCAGGTCACGCAAGTTCAGCTTCATTGATGCACGAATGAAAAAAGTGTGAAATGGTGTCAGTGTTGGATTTTGATGAAAGTATACGGACAGTGTGGGCAGACACTTTGTTGCAGATTAAGGAGGCCTTAACATGAAGCCTGACAGGTGAAATGGTTTTCTTTCACTTTCACCAACAGTGTAGCTGGCTCTGTTTTTACCAAAGGTAAGGACGTATCTAGCACAGACATGATATTATGCATAATCTCAAACTCAAGGTGAATACAAAGGAATATCAGGTTCAGATAATCCATTCTAAATAAATACACATGCATAATGTATTACCGTTCCAGCAAGAAGTCTTGCAAATAGGGAGAATATCTTGTGTTTTCTTTGAGTCACAAGGGTGTTAAAAAGCAAAAATGCCAAAGTATGGTTTCAAAATTGTTTTGCTTGTCCGTGTGAATTTTCAAAACACTATAACTCCATCTCCTATAGAACCTATATAGTTTTAGCATAATGGATAAACCAGATCCTGTGTTTGTGGTTACATTTGTGGTCAATCAATCAATCAATCAATCAATCAATCTATCTATCTATCTATCTATCTATCTATCTATCTATCTATCTATCTATCTATCTATCTATCTATCTATCTATCTATCTATCTATCTATCTATCTATCTATCTATCTAT
>QMIH01000722.1:311717-349424 GCA_003987875.1 Clarias batrachus
ACACACACACATACACACACACATACACACACACATACACACACACACACACACACACACACACACCCGGAAGTTCTTCCTCATCCATACCCGAGAAACTATCAGGAGACAAGTGTAATGTATTTACTCAAGCAGCAGGTCATGTGATAAGTGAATCATGGACACTCAGACACAGGGCGTGTCTTTATTTATATATAAAGGTTTATTTCGGGCCCTTCCTGACACGACCCTCCCTTTTTTTTTAACCAGACTGGGGCTGGCACTACATGCAGTGGTTGGATAGTAGAGTTACGGGTCTTCCGGGGAGGCGGCGCTAAACCGGGATCCTCTGATCAACGACCTGGAGACAACACTGCCCTCACCATGATAAACATAGTGAAACATCAAGAACATCAAGAAAACGAGTGAATATCTTGATATTGAGTCAGAGATGATCACAGATTATTACAGATAAGACAGTTGGAAATATATTGCAAAGAATATATGACTGGGAACATTATGTATAGATCAAATAAATATAGAGATCTTAAACAAAGGATAGATATATTTTATGTCTGTATATGTACAGTATTTGATTTCTCTATACATGTATACATCAAATACATATAGTGATGTATAGTTTGATTACAGTTTAGCTTCATTATATAGTTGTGGTTATGCTGCCCTCTTGTGGAAATGTGCAGACAAGGACAATGTATGTATCCAAATCAGATATAAAAAAGGGGGAAAAAATAATTAAATAAATCAGACAAAGTTCCCAATCAGATATTTAAAAAAAATTCTATTCAGTATTTAGGTATATGAAAAATAGCATAAAGTAAACAGATACTTGCTTCAGAATTACTGAGATAAATTGTGCATGCAAAGTGTTTTGGGCCAAGCTAGAGAAAATGGAAATAAAAACACAGTGGAAAAAAAATTCGGATTATGGCGCGTACAAACTTCACAAAAAGAAAAAAAGATTTATAAATAATGAGGCAGAAATGTCCATGCAGTAGAGATGTGATAGTTATGGAGTTGAAGGTACAAACCTCCAGCATTAAATTGCTGTGTCTGGTATAAAGTGTTTCCCCGTCGGGTTTCTTAGTTCTTTTCTGCAGGGAACACAAACAGGAAAAAAAAAATATGTGTTCACAGGCTGGTAATCCAAAAGAGTTATTGGAATCACGAGAAATCACGGGAAGTTTGACCTGCAGCATTCAGTGTGAAATGTAGATGCGAGATCACGTCATCAGTCACGGCATTGAACAATATGAAGTCGAGTGACGGGGTGTGAGCAGCAGAGGCAGGATGGAGAACTGTTTGCTAAAAGATACAACTGCTTATTTATTTACTTATTTGCTTATTTAATTAAACTCATAGCTAATCAGAATACATATAACTCTGAGGTCTGCGATGGATTCGCCCCCTGTCCTGGGCGTACCCCTACGTCTCCTGCGATTGGCTGTGGATCCCCCGCAACCATGTACACAGGATAAGTTGTATAGAAGATTAATGAATGAATAATTCTACGTTTAATTTACATTTTAACAACAACAATAAAAATCACATTAAATGAACGTACATTGTCTGGCCAAAAAATTGTTGCCATTTCAGAAGGGTCAAATTATTGGGCTGCATCAAACAAAGAAAACAACTAAGGACATAGGTACTTTAGCACATTATCAAAACCTGGAGGTATAGTGCTGAAACGTCAACTTTGTGAAAGAAATGTAAAAAACAGTGCTATGTTTAATAGTCAAAGTAAGAGCTTTGACACAAAATGAAAAGAACGCATTGGACTGGGACTAAACAGTGGTGTCTCCATAATAGTGACTCATCGGTTTACTAGGGAGTATAATTTGACATGATTGGACTGTGGAGCAATGGAAAAATGTAGTCTGATGTAGCCTTTCCTCCGAACCACGTGACGCCAGCCGACTGCCTCTTTTCAAATTGCTCGCTCATGGCACCGTTGGGGGCGGAGTCACACACTCGGAGGACAGCGCTATCCGCTCCTTCCACTTACGTGAGCTCACGGACGCCCCTGATTGGCTGTAGAGCCGTGAATAATGTGGGAGCACTAAATACCACTCATCCCTCCCCTCTGAGAGAGCTCGACCAATCAGCTCTCTCTAGACCTCCGGCTGACAGAGGTTACAGCACCACCTGGGATTCAATCTAGCAATCTCTGGATAGGGCGAGCACGTTATCACTGCGCCACTCGGAGGCCCGTGAAGAATCATTTTCACACATTTTCCACATTGTGTGTAATCAAAGCTAAACTGACTGGATGAACTCCTACAGTGTGCGATTTTTATTTATTTATTTATTTTTGGCCAGGAAATGTATTAGTTACGGCTTAATAGAATAAATGGTGAGAAGGACAGTAGCCATCTAATGTCACATGCTTTAATGTATCTACTTACATACCACACTACATGACCCACAGTATGTGCACCCCAACCATCACATCCATATGTTGCTCTTTTCAAACTGGATGCGTACAACACTATATACTGAAGAACTTCACTGCAACTAAGTGGCCCAAACCCTTAAGCAGCACAAAATCCACAAAGAGTGTGTTCAGAAAAAAATTAAGAACTGCAGAGAAGAGAGAAGATGGAAGAAATCGCAGCTTAATGCAGATCTTGCCTCTTACCAGACACTTCTCCCCAAATTCTCATGTGACGTGACTTCTGCCAAAACTGCTTTCTACAGAGAAAAGCTGGAAGCCTCTGCACATGATCCTGGAAAACTCCACAACATCTTCTCCTCACTACTCAACCCACCGACTCCTCCTGCCCCTTCCTCTCTGACTGCTGATGATTTGACCACATTCTACAACAGGAAAATTGCAGCAATCCGCCAGTCCTTCGCTCCCAACCAAACTCCTACAGCAGAACTTCAGGACCTTCCCTTCCCTCCCTTAGCAGAGTTCTCCAACCTGTCATCTGATGAGATTCAGCAGATCATCTCGTCATCAAACCCCACCACCTGTTCTTTAGACCCAATCCCTTGCACAATGGTCCAGGCCATCTCACGAGACCTCCTTCCCTTCACCACAACCATCATCAACCATTCCATAGCATCTGGTCATGTTCCTGCTGCTTTTAAGAAGGCAAGGATTATTTCCATCCTCAAGAAACCCTGCCCGGACCCATCAGAAGTTAACAACCATCGGCCGATATCGCTCCTCTCTTTTATTTCCAAAATTCTTGAAAGGACTTTTGTTTGTAACAAAAAGTCTCTTTATCTCTCACCGAACAATCTTAATGATCCCAACTAATCTGGATTCAAAGTGGCACATTCCACAGAGACTGCCCTTCTGTCAGTCACTAAGAAGCTCCATGCTACTAGATCTGCTAAACTGTCATCTGTCCTCATCCTCCTGGACCTGTTGGCTCCATTAGACACAGTGAACCACAAGATCCTATTATCTATTCTTACAAGCCTTGGAATCTGTGGAACAGCATGGCTATGGTTTGCCTCTTACCTAGAAGATTATTCGTATTAGGTGACATGGAGGGGATCCAGACATGCCCCACGCAGACTCTAGTCCCGCAGGGCTCAGTACTTGGACCTCTTCTGTTCTCCCTCTATACCTGGTCTCTTGGTAAGGTCATATCATCGCCTGGATTTACATACCATTGTTATGCAGATGACACTCAACTTATTCTCTCCTTTCCTCCCTCTCACACTCAGGTTTCCACCTGGATCTCAGAATGTCTGGCAGAAATAACATCATGGATGACTTGTAGATTTCTTCTTTACTTTGCAATATCAGAAAATCGCCCATTTCTTTCTCCACAGGTCACTCAGGTGCTTGTTCAGTCCCTTGTTATTTCAAGACTGGACTACTGCAACTCACTCCTGGCTGGCCTGCCTCTGTCCACGACTCGTCCTCTGCAACTGATCCAGGATGCAGCAGCACGTCTCGTTTTCAACCTTCCCAAGTTCTCCCACACCTCCCCACTCCTCCGCTCCCTGCACTGGCTTCCTGTAGCTGCCCGCATCAAATTCAAAATCCTGATGCTTGCCTACAAAGCCAAAAATGGCTCAGCACCCACTTACCTCTCTGCTCTAATCACACCACACACTGGCCCATGTTCCCTCCGATCCTCCAGCACTGCTCGCCTCGTCCCACCATCTCTCAGGGATCGAGGGCGGCATTCATCCAGACTCTTTTCTGTTCTGGCACCTAGGTGGTGGAGCGAACTTCCTCTAGATGTCCGTACAGCAGAGACTTTGACGATCTTTAAACGGCGACTCAAGACGTATTTGTTTCTCCAACACTTGGACTAACGCATGCGTGATAGTCTGAGGTGCACAAACTTTTAGCCTTATTTAATTTTTATACATTATACAATGTCTCAAGTGAGTTTACATCACGTGACTGCTAGTCGGCATCATAACATGAAGTACCAATTACAGTATAGTATAGAATGAAGAACTTAAAATGTCCCTCCCTCCACCACGGGTACATGGCTGCTTGATCTAAGAACAAATCTATGGCAAAGCTGAAACAGACAAAATAATGACAAACAGTCATTTTTACTGTCGAACATGCAGCATTATCTTTTAGATGGAAGCAGGCAATACACAGTGTATAAGCACATGCAGAGACATTCATGGCATCTTTAATCATTCGTCACATTCTATACATGATGAAGAGCCATAACCGACCAGGCATGACGAGTTATCTGAGCAAGTACAAAGCCAGCCGAAGCCAGCGCAGATAACTAAAGGATAAAAATAATAAACTGCTAAATCATTTCTATTTTGCAATAGGAGACAGCGAGGATGACAGAGGTTGTGTCTTTGTCATGCTGTAACCCTGAAGTAGGGAGAAGTTCCAACCTTGCGCGTTCGCACCATCGCTTGTGGGTGCTGTACAATAAAAAGCCCCGAAGAGGAGGGAAGACACACCGCATTAGAGCTGCTCACATACTGGACTGTATAAACACTATAGAGATCATTAAACGCTATAGATCCACAGGCATGGGTTATTTTAATACGGTTTAAATAAAGATCTAAACTGTATTAAACAAACTCATTAAGTAGAATACAGTACAGTGCAAATGCCTGTTATGTGGAGAGAGAGCGGTTGTCGATCAAGGTGGCCTTTGAAATGGAACAAAAAGGGGAAAATACCCATCAATGTAGAAAGCTTAAAATGACATCCTAAAACAAAAGTGGCGGCAACGGTGGCCTAGTGCTCATCATTGTCACCTTGCACCTCCAGGGTCTGGGTTCAATTCCCGCCTCCGGTCTGTGTGCATGGAGTTTGAATATTCTTAGTAGGTTTCCTCCCACAGTCCAAACACATGCAGATTAGGCTAAGTGGCATTCCTGTATTGCCCGTAGTGCGTGAATGTTGACCGAAAGTCCTACCACGATTGTAAGAACAAATACAAAAGTCACCATGAGGCTTCACGGTTTCTAGTTGGACTACAGAGATTCCTAAATGGGACGGATGGAAAACAAATTTGCACAGTACTGTATGTGTGAGCCCATGCTATCAATCCCTGCTGTGTTTCTAGCGCCACACACCTGACTCGTTTTCTCCCGTTTAGTGGTCGTCACTGCCAGGGCGTCACGGTGCCGCCACTCGCGCCGCACAACCATCTGCAGGGGCACATAATTACCCACCCTGATATCTCTGTCTCTCTCTCTCTCTCTCTCACACACATGCACAGCCTCATCTATCTGATGAGGGGTTTTCTCTCACTTTATAGGACATTAAAGTTACATTTCCAACATTTAGCCAAAGTTACAAGTTCACGACTGAGTGCTGTGATGAGTGAGTTATTTTTACAACCCTGATGGGAAACCAGTTAACTCAGTGGCTAACCATGAAGTCTCTCTCAGACAGCGAGGACAGCGGGGACAGCCAGGACAGCGAAATGCGGAAGCTGAAAGAATGACATAAAAGTGTGCAAAGTGCCTCAGCAGAGAGTGCAGGATTAGCAGAGATTACTTGTGACTCTTTAGGAGGTGTCAGCATGGCGCTCACGATGGCCAGGAAAAGGAAAACAATTTAGCGCTTCACCTCTGACTGTTACAAAGCGCTGACACTGGAGAGCACATATTCCGTACTGTACATGTGAAATGAATTCACCTTGTAGAAAAAATGCACAGTATCAGCAATTCTACTTCCTTATTAGCTAAATAACATGTTTCTGCCAGAACCGTAGCAAATTCTCAAATCTCAATCTGGGGACAGCTCTGGAGCTGAACTGGTTCCTCACCTTGAGATCTGAGAATTCAGATATTCAAAGAAACTCATTATTATATCCCATTAATAATCTATTACAACTGAGCAGGATTAAAAGGAATTAAGATCATCCTGAAATCTCTCCAAAATAAAACATACCTTGAACTCCGATGTGTCCTCACGTGCAGCACTTTGCATTTTGAAGGTCCCGCTCACGCAGCTCTCGGCCTTTACCTCAACCTTGTCCTCTCCTGACTGAGATCCTGGACTTGTGGGCGTCACTAAGTTTTTGTGCTCCACCCGTACGGCTGATGTCACCACCGGAGAAGGAACTGGATCGCCAATGGAGATCGGGGACATGATGGGAGCGCTGACGGGACGCGCCGTCTTATTCAAGCTGGACACCATGGCTGAAGGACAAACATTACGTGTAGTGACGAAGGAAAAAAAAAAGAACAAGACACGTTTTGTTTAGCACTACTCCAGTAACGCCAGACATCGTCTAAACTCCCATTATGAATAATAAACAATTAATTTGAAATATAAATAGTTGAAATATGCACACAATTTCTTAGTCAGGTCTCATCTCCTTGTTGGACTGTTCATATGTTTATACACCCTGCTCGGCAGTACAACGAATGGAGACAAACGCACTCCTCAGAAAAACACCCTATTTCTGACAGATGAAGTTTCGGAAATGAATTGGAAAGCCTGCACTTGGAAGCCGAACGTCTGCATGATGAGAACATTGAAATGAGGCATGAGATATATCTGACCACATCCATTCTGAATAAGTAAGTACATGGAGGGGAAGAAAGAGTACTTTACATATAAATAGATGCATTAAGGCAGACAAGAGAAGAGCCTAATACTTTTAGGTCATAACAGGACAAAAGACAGACTTACTTATTGTGCATCCCAAATACTCAGCTTTAAAATGACTAAAGCTATCCCAAATACAAATATATAAAAAAAATATCCCAAATACTCCAGGTTAAAATTCAACAGGGATCACGTGCCTCGTAGTCATGACAACTGAACTGTTACATGCGCACCATTAGGGGCGGGAATGTGCTACGACTGATCTTCCTTGGACTACCCCAGTGTTTAAACTCTCTAACTCTGGATGACTAAACTTTCCTTCGGCACCTCTCCGGAGATCTGGCATGATTGGCCTGGTATTGGTTAAATCGGAAGCTGATAGGTGCATCTTTAGTGTCCCATCAACACATTTCATGATGCATTTCATTTTGGTTCGGGGGAATCGACTGTATAATAATAAAATAAGACATCACTCCACATGCTAGCAGACATACAGTAGTGCATCATGTGATTTACAGGTCTCTATAAACACATCAAACGGTTATGTTCCTGACAGCATGGATGACTTTCAGGGAAAAGTCCCTTACCTTTTCAAAACAATGCGTAACACAACGTGGGTTACTAAATGCAACAAAATTGCATCGAAGGAAAAACCACAACCATTCTGGAGCAATATCATTCCAGGACCAATGTAGAAAGCTTGGCCATCCTACACAGAGGTAAACATGGCATACCACAGAAAGCACCTCATATGAGCTCTCAAGCCTGGTGTTGCAGGGAAACATGCAGTTGTTGAGATGACAACAAACACAACTTTACTCCAGAATATTCATGAAATAAATATGAGGCCATCTGCCCAGCAGCTTAAGCTTGGCTAAAACTGGGTCATGCAGCAAGACAGTGATCGTACACACACCAGCAAATCATCGGAATGGCTAAAAGAGCAAAAAAAAAAAATGGTGTTGGATTGACAAAATCAAAGTCCAGACCAGAACCCTGTTGAGATGCCGTGGAGATGCCGACAGAGTGGGAGAGAAATAGAACAAACCTCCGTCTAGGCTGTGAGAAGCCATCTTACTGGCAAAGCGCTTGAAGTGGGGTGCAGGCCGGTTGATCATGGAGCTAGCCTGCCGAGTCTGAGCCTGAGTTCGGCCACTGTACCTGAACTTGGAGCCCAGGGCCAGGAGCTTCCTGGGTGTGGTGGCAGCTTCAGAGGATGTTAACCTGAGAAGGTCAAACAGAAAACAAGAATGAAAAACTCTAAAAACCTTTCAATGAACAAATTCGATCCCATATGTTCTGAGATATGTTTTTAAAAAAAAAAAAAATGATGATGATAATAATAATGATGACGCTTTTCTCACCTGAAAAAGGCATGGTGTTCTACACAGACTTTCCAAAGCTTCTTAGAAGCCTTGTAATTGGGCAGCTTGAAGCCAATGGCACTCTCATAATGCTCCAGCTAGGACAGATAAGACCTTGGTGGAACCACAGCAGAAATTTCTATCATAAAAAATGATATGATCTTATTTATGTGCAAGCTCGGTTTACCTCAGACGGCCGTATCTTGATGAAAAAGCTGCTGCGTTTGTAGGAGACTTTAAGCACTTTTGGCCATGGGAATCGATTAATCCTCAGCTTGTCTTTATAAACCATGAGCCCACTGGAGCAGACACCCAGCATGATATCCACCCCATTCAGATCCTGGCAGACAGACGTGAGCATCCCTCCAGTTATATTCAGTGTTAACACAGTCAAGGCTAATTGAAATGGGTTGAGCATCTCATTAAACTCATTTTCTTTATACACCATTTAGATCGCAATTAGAATATTTCAGAAATCCTGTACAGTATGCACAGGATATTTATGCACTCAATATTTGGTCTGGATTCCGTTGAATTCCGATGAATTACTCCATCAATCCAGACTGGCATGGAGGTGATCAGCCTGTGGCACCGCTGAGATGTTAAGACCACGTTGCTTTGATCCCAGTGTTCAGCTTTCTTGTAATTGTTGGGTCCGATGTTTCTCTTGACAGAAGCCCATAGATTCTTTATGAGGTTCAGGTGAGTTGGCTGGCCAGTCAAGCACATTAATATCGATCTATGAACTTCTATCATGTGGTACAATGATGTGGAACATGACCCCTCTCTTTCCTTCTCTGCATTCTCCTTGTCCCATCACTCTGCTACAGGCTAGGTTTCATCTGTTCAATGAGCCAAGCATTATTTTTATTTTACATAAGGAAACTCCAGTCTGGCTTTTTTTTGTTCGGGACTGCTCCCTGATGGAATTTATTGCAGAGTCTTACAAGGGCATTACAAGGGCAAAGGTCAGAGGTTCGAGTCCCGGCTCTTCCAGGGTAAAACTGTTGGGCCCTTGAACTTAACCCTGTCTGCCTCCAGGGGTGCCGGTTGACTCTGCACTCTGACCCCAGCCTACTACCAAAAAGCTGGTACATGTCGAGAATAAAGAATGTCACTGTGCAGTGATGGATAAATTAAAATGAAATCTATTCAATTCTAGAGTGTCATTAGCTTGACTATAACTGGGGAAGGAGTTTTTTCTTTCCATTGCAAAGAAGATGAAAAAAAGATGTGCATTGACCGCAAGATGAAAAAACATACACACATGGATGTACTGTATGTGTGTACAGGATTATGACAGCTGCCGCGCTACCCAATGTAAATTCAACACTTTGAATTGACACCAGAGATTCATTTGCCTTCCAGCTGGCATCAAACTGCTCATCAGTCCAACGTCCAATTTATCCGTGTAAATAGAAATCCTATGGGTTAGGGTTAGGGTTAGGGTCCTATTTGTTTCATTTTAAACTCATTGTGGTGTACAGATGCATTTTTTTTTTTACAAAAATCGTTTCACTGTTTAAATCTTACAGTAGTGGTTTTCTAAATGTTGTTCTGTACAGGCTGCCTTTATGATGTGGGAATTCTCTTTATTGCAGGTCGGAGGTTAATATCTGTTACAGCCAGTTCTGCTAGTGTCTCTGTGATTGAGGGGAGAGAGAGTTTACTCCTCCTACCCAGAGAGCAAAGACAGAAATTTGGTTTGCTGTTTTCACAGCAATGATTATAGTTCATGGATATTGTTGTGAATAATTATTACATGAGTGACTGTCTGCTATCATTATAAACAGCCATATGGTTTGGGGAATGTTATCATCTCATGACATTTCCTTAAATAATTCTATCAATAGTTTATGCCTATAGTTACAGGACAACCAACACCTTACCGTTTTTACAGTATTTGGCCAAAACACAAAATTTATGTTATACATATAATACAGAAAGAGTGTGTCCCAAAGAAGCTCCTTCTGAGGTTTATACAACATGGAAGCGACCGATCTTGCTTTCTTGTGACCGATTTTGCTTATACTGTATGTGTGCCCCATTTTCAGTGTGAGAACGTCTCGCTTACAACAATAATCATTTCTAACGCAAATTATTCTTATTTCGTCAAGAGTGTTGATACGAAAATCAATGCTACAAGCATTGGAACTTAAAAAATTGTTCATGCTTACATTAAAGCAAAATTAAGTATCCCCCCCCACCACCACCCCAAAATCTGTAGTGTCCGTAAAAATTCACAGTGCAATAACATTCTTAACATTTTTGCATTTTAGAATAATACACTTTAGCAGGTTCATGTCTTTTCATGTGAAATCTAAATTGGCCAAGTTTCATCCGAACGACATCCAGACACTACAGATATAAAAGGTATGGAATTGTATTTAGCAAATGTGTTCATTTTTATCTAATAAAAATATAAATGTGTAGAAAAACAAAGCATGGACCGGGAGATAAGAAGCTTTAAGTATTATGAAAAATGGTGTTATATGATCCTATCTGAATCTCACTTTTTCACCCAGACGAGGCACTTTTCAGCACCATGTTTTGGCTGAATACCTAATAATGTGATGTGATGTACAAAGTCATGTTTACCTTTTATCTATACTATTATTTTAGTTATTGTGTACCTATGAGGCCTGTGTTTAAATGATGGCTCATTCTCTAAAAGAGAAAGAAAGTCTGATATAAAACACTGTCTGCTGTGTCTTATTTAGAGAACAGAAGAAATTCTCTGACAATACTGTACCTTAGCCGGGTGCAGATCGACGCCGTACATAGAAAGCTTTTTAGCGTTCTCCAAGAACATCATGTCAGCTTGAGCAGGACTCATGGATCTAGAGTTTGAACCCAGGACAGAGTTACCAAATGGGTATGAATAAATGCCCAAAACACTGTAAAAAAGTATTTCTTTAAAATAATTAGGGATGCCTTGACAATGGAACAGGTCCGAGACTGGGGTTATACACGTATTTGATACTATGATGTAAGCGCATCCTGCAAACAAAAAGCTGGATAATGGTTGACTGCTCTACTGAGGATTTCCTGTGGCTGTGCACGTGTTGTGAAAGTTCATTAAAAATTAGGAGGTGTGGCTTAATCTGACCTAAGATGCATGTTGTGTCTTCAAGACCGAAGATACGGAAGGACTGGACAGGAAATGATGGTTAATAAAGTATGTGATAATAAGAGTTGTTTTGATAATAAGAGTTGTTTTGATAATAAGAGTTGTTTTGATAATAAGAGTTGTTTTGATAATAAGAGTTGTTTTGCAAGACGTTCCAAGATGTTAAACTTAATTACAAACAGATATAAATAGCAAACGTGAGTTCATCAATAAAATACTAAAAATAGAAAATCACTGTGAAACAGACTGCGCTGTGATGTGAAAAACAATCTACTTCAAGTTGGTAACAACATAAATGATAATTTACACTTGACCTGCATTACTATTTGCTCTCTGTGAACTCCATAAAGTGTTGTATTGCCTACAATTTGCATGGTGGACAAAAGAGGGCGCTCTTTATTACTCTGCCACGCTTAATCAGTCCACAACGTTGACCTTTTAATACTAAGTATCAGCCAAATTAATATCTCATCTAGCCGACGACCTGGATAATCTTTGAAAAATGCATCCCTATAAATACCTACAAATTCTTTCTATTCACGTTCCAGAGAGAGTCTACCTGTATGTGCGATGGAGCTCCATGACTTTCTCCTCCAGTTCCTTGGTTTGGTTTGGGATAAGTCTGAGCTGCTTGGCGTAGTCTGTGCTGTGAACCTCGGGGTCGTACTCTCCCAGTTCAGACTGCAGTGCGTACGAGCCCAGCAGGGTCAGAGTGACAAACGAGCAGGGCAGACGACCGCTCATGATGTCCTTACGCAGCTGAAGACACACGTAGTACCTGCAGGCCAGAGCATGGACATGAAGAGTGTGAGCTACTGGAAAAGACTAAAAGGGGGTATATACACACAGACCGAAGTGGTACCTCGGTCTGTTTGAGCACAAATATTCCGCCTTAAGAATTTCCGCCTTAAGAACTGAAATTTTGCCTTGGCGTACAAGCAAACGAAAAGAGCTGAACCGAACGGCAGCTAAGTCGCGCGTACGTCCGGGAGCCGTTCATAGCTTGTTTGAATCGGTGGAAAGCCAAGAGAAGCGAGTTCAATTTTCTTTGTGGGTTTATTTCAATTTTATGCAAGATTTTGTGAAAACACAGCACCATGGTTCCCGAGAATGTTAGCAAAGAAGAAAAGAGTGCCGCTTTCAATTTCTCTTTTAAAGGAAGAGGAATCATAAATTAAATTTAAAAGTGAGGTTTAATGTCTATTTATTTCACATTTCACAAGGGGGTCGCCACAGCGGACAATCCGATCCGCCTGCAAGCTTGGCACAGGATTTATGCCGGATGCCCTTCCAGCAGACGCACCCCGGCTATTTAATCTGGGCTTGGAACCGGCACTGTATCCAGTGGGGCTGGGGTTTGGCCATCGGCTGGGAATCCAACCCTGGCCTTCTGCATGGCAGGCGAGAAACCTACCATCGAGCCACCAATGCCCTTATAGTGTAGGAAATTGGTAATATTTTGGGTGGCTGGAACGGAATTATCTGCATGTATATTATTTCCTATGGAAAAATGTGTTTCGAAATATAAGCCTTAAGAACTCGCTTCCTGAATGGAAAGAGAGAGAAGGAGAGAGAGAGAGAGAGCTTTACCTGGTGATGTCCTCCGATAACTGGGCTGGATCAGGTGGATAAAACTTCACATTGAATGTAAAGTCGTAGGTGACACCTAAACACAAGGAATAATAAAATAATACAATAATAAACTTGAAATTAATTTGCATGCAACTGACTATTAACGCTATTGAATCCCTCACCTCGAACCTGCCTTCGGATCTCCTTAGTGAAGTCGAGCCATGTCTATCAGACAGAGAGAGAGAGAGAGAGAGAGAGAGAGAGAGAGAGAGAGCGCGCATGGCGTTAGCGCTCAGAGCGAGTGAGAGGAGAAGACAAAGATCTCTCAGGTCTTTAGTTCACCTTCACAGCTGGAGTCTCCCACACCGCCAGGCCATAGTAGTCCTTCTCCAGCAGATTCAGGTGGTCACAGACTCTCGCGAACAACTCCTGACCTTTAGCGTTTTTCTGCACACACACATACACACACACACACACACACACACACACACACACACACACACACACACACACACACACACACAGTACACTCTAGGCCCATTCTAAACAAAGCGCAAATGTGTTCAGATTAATCTACTGCATGTCTCATAGTATGTGTAAGTGCCTTATTATATGTGTCTAATTGTCTGTGTCACTTTGTGTGTGTGTGTGAATGCTGTGTGCGTCTTATTATGTGTATGTCTTACTGTGTGTGTGTGTGTGTGTCTGTCTTACATCCAGTTCACACTCGAAAAGTGTGTCATCCAGCAGTGTGACTTTGCAGTGCATGATCCTGGGTCTGCGCTGACCTTTAAGCCCCTTTACTTCTTCCTCTGCAGTCTTCTCTTTCCTCTCGCGTTCTCCTTCTCCGTCTCTTTTCCCCGCGCCTGCCGCGTCCATCTCCTCCTCTTCCCCGGACATGACTAGCTCCTCTACCTCTTTTTCCTCTTCTATTTCATTCTCCTTCTCGTTCTTTCCTTCTTCTTTCTTTATCTTGTCCTTGTTCCTCTTCTCTTTCTTTTCCTTCCTTCTTTCCTCTTTCTCTGCATTCTTTGCTTTCTCGGTTTTCTTTCTCTTGTCCCTATTTTTATTCACCTCTTCTTTCTTCTGCTTCTTTCCTTTCTTTTCTCGCTTCTCCACCTTCTGTTCGTCTCCCTCTATGGTGTCTTTTTGGTCCACTCTGACCTGATGGAAAAAAACAAAAACAAACACAATGTCCTGTACTGTACTGAACACCGTGTACAGTGTAGAGTGTGTAGGCACAAGTGATTTAAAAAAAATATATATTAAACACCTCATGAGTCAGGAAGTTTCAGGTCTTTTTAGTTGCTAAAAAAAAAACTTTAACAGAAATAACAAATGACATGCATCTAGCATGAATAGGCTTACAGAGGTTTGTAACTTTTTGCATTTATTAGGATGTGGATACAAGCCTAAAACACACTTTTTTATTAATTTCCAATTGTTTCTCCTCAGTCAGGAGGCCTCGATTGGTTCCACCCAGCTTGACCCGCCCCTTTCCCGTCCTCACCTGGTTCTCAGCGCTGCTGATGGAGTGCAGGTCTAGTGCTGCATCCCCTTCATTGCGTAGCTCGGGTTCGGGGTCTGCGATGGGAGCTTTGGTATCCAGGTGGCCCTCTGTCTCTTGGCATTCTTCCACCTTCATCCCCTCGTCCTCAGAGCACTGCGAACGGCGCTTCAGCAAAGAGGAGAACAGCCGCGAGAGGCCACGGCCGCCCGAGTTCCGCTGGCGTGGTTTGGTCTGCTCTCCCTCCTCCGAATGCCTAGGGGTCTGCGGTGAACCAGAGGGTCCATCCAGAAGGGGTTCAATAGGGTCAGGCTCTTGTACTACAGCCTCCCCATCTTCCTGTTGCTGCTCACAGACCTGCTTCTTCTGTCCATTATTGGCTTTGTCTGTCGTCATGGCAACCACTGATCACAGACGAGAAGCACACAAGTCAATTAGAGTGAGACAGCGAGAATCTAAACAGTCCTGTTCTGGGGAAACAGCCATGCTGTCATAGCAGTGTGAAGTAATGTTTGTACGTGTTAAGGTGTAGTAGTTTAAGGATCCACTTTAACACGTAATTAAACAATATCACATGAGTGGGAGTGCTGTTGTGCTGGTTATCAGCACAGCTACGATGCGATCGTTGGCATGAGGGGTGCTGTGCTGATATTCAGTACAACAGTACAGTACGACCTGTGCAGAGCACAATCTCGAGTGTGATATTGCTTTTATACAACAGCACCACAAATAGCATTTATTAGCAACAGACTTTGATTTGTTTATTTATTTTAACTTTTTATTTAACTTTCGGTTTCTGGGGTTAAATCCCATTATAGTGTTAAATGGAAAGTTATTGTACTTGTTCAACACACCATCACATAGAGCACCTGATTAGAGATTACAGAGGAATTTAGAATTCAGGATTGTGATCGAAGCTAGTTAGCCTTGTAGCTCTCCTTAGCTGTAAATAAAACAACACAGAGGCGATTTGGAATGAATTAGTAGGACTGGGCGATAAAACGATAACGATATGTATCGCGATAGGCACGTGATCGATATCAATAAAAAATGTGTTCGATAAAACATTCGAGACGTTTTATTCTCTGTCGGAAGAAAACAGAGGTTGCGAAGCTAGTTTGGTTGCATTAACAGAGGCACTCGCTCTCTGGTTACCTAGCAACGTAGGGAGTGATACGCTAACAGCCAATCATGTAACAGTATCACGTTTGGTTGCGCCATATTGTTGTGTCGTGCTGGTCTGCTGGATTCCTCTTCGTAAGCGGAAAATGAGCGCCGCATCGAGCAAGGAAATGTCAGCTCGCCAGTATGACAGTTTTTTTGGATATTATAAGTCTGACCATTTTCGGTCAGTGGCCGAAAGTACGGTTCATCATGATTCACCGCGGGTTTTGGCGCTGTGATTACGTTTCCATCTTTCTTATACGTTTCCGTCTTTCTATAGGACCTTGTAGAACTTGCGGAACGTCGGCGTGCTATCGCGGTGGCTCACTGTGCCCAACACCGCATCTCATCGCAAGTCAAACCGCATAGGTGAGATAGGGGTATTAGCCGCGCTCACCCTTTTGGAGGACAGCCATATTCAACCAACAAAATCTGTAGCTGCACCACCGCACAAGCACCATGGAGAGATACTCTGCATCAGTGCCTCATGACAAAGAATCTAAACGGTGCAAAGATATAACGGAGGCAGTGGCACATCATATAGCCAAAGACATGCTTCCGCTTAGCACATTCGAGAAGCCAGGTCATAAGAATCTTATACTAAACTTGTACAGTTTTCAGCCATATCGCCCAGCCCTACGACTTAGCGGTAAATATGAATTAAACAAGCAATGTATTTGTGTAAGATGAGAATGTTATCAGATGTATGTTCTTGCTAAAAGTGTGAGTGGTTGTGAATATGGGTTTTGGTGGCAGCCGCTCTCTCCTCAGTACTGCAGACCGTTCTGACCTACTTGTTCTCACCCACCCTGTGACCGGCAGTTAGTGTAATTAATGATTGTAGAACACCTGTCATGATGAGTGAGACCTATACTTAAGCATCCCAGTGCTGTTACCATCTATTATCAGTTGTGGAAAGCCTGTCGTTCAAACAGGTTAGCAATACAAGTCAGGTCTTTATTAGTGAGGCCTGGATGTATGTGGTAGATACTTATCTTTTCAAATGTTCCTTCTCTATCTATTCACCTAAAAACTACAAAATTCTACAAGATCTTAGCTTTCTGACCGAATGCCTCTAGCCCTGCATCCACTTTGCATGTTGCGGTGTGTTGATGTTGCACTTATGTAAAATATGTAATTAAAGTAAATGTCATTGAAGACAAACAGTACCGAGTGTGTTTATACGATGTTTGGCGTGAGCATATTGTAAATAAGAGAAATAACGTCAGGTTTTATTTCCTGATGTTTACGTCCAGGGAATTTAGAACATGAAACCTTTGCTTTTAAATGCATTTACATTTTTAAATGATCAAAACTATTGGAACATCTGACTATCAGGTGTAAGTTGTTGCAAGTGATTAACAGATAATTTAAACACTTCCTCTAACAGATTACTGCCTAGTAATTGAATGTCTTTCAATCATACATTCAATTGAAAATCTAGTCTTGGTTTGAGCGCTGGGATTTACCTGTGAAGACTGCATTTACTATTATAAAGGATAAACTGACAAGCTGTCTATGACAGAACAATCAGGAGACCATGACGGAATTCACCAAAAAAAAAAAAAAACACAGAGACAAGCCACAAAAGATCTGGAATTGAGATAATCGCAGTGATCAAAAGGCCAAAGCATGGAGAAAGAAAGCGTCTGCTGAAGATCCAGAACACACAAGCTGATGGGTGAAGCAACTTGGACGTAGTGTCATGGCTTGGGCTTGCATGGCTCCTTCTGAAACGTTCTCATTGATCTTCATTGATGAGGGAACTCATGTTTGAGGAGCAGAATGAACAGAAACATTATGTCTGAAAACTTACAGTGAAATGCAACCAATCTAACTGTGACGAACTTCATCATCAGCAAGACAACACACTGACATAACCAAGAATATGTTTTTGACCTTTTGCTTTTATAACAGCTTTGTACACTCTTGGCATTCTCACTAATGAGGTAGTCATATGTAATGATTTTCCAACGATCTTGAAGGAGTATCTAGTCTTTCTTGGCTGCTTTTCCCAACTTTGTCTCAACCGGATTTAGATAAGGTGATTGTAGAGGCTAGATCATGCGATTTAGCACTCTATCAGTCAAGAACAAATAGCTCTTACATAACCTAGAGGTGCGTCTGTGGGCATCGTCCTGTTGGAAAACAGATAATGATGGTCCTAAAGTGCAAACCAAATGGGATGGCATGTCACTGCAAAATGCTGTGGTGGCCATGCTGGTTCAGTGTGTTCTCAATTTTGACTAAGTCACCAACACTGTCACCAGTAAAGTGCCCCCACACTATCACACCTCCTCCTTCATGCTTCATGGTGGTAACTACACATTCAGGAACTGTCTGTTCACTCTCTATATGTCTAACAAAGACACAGCGGTTAGAACCAAAAATCTCAAATTTGGCCTCACCAAACCAAAGGACAGTTTTCTACTGATCTAATGTCCATTCGTTGTGTTTCTTGGCCCCAGAAAGTCTCTTCTGTTTGTTGTTCTTCCAAGTAATGGTTTCTTTTCCAATAATCAATCAGCCAGGAAAGCCTGACCCTCACAGTCTCCTCTAAACAGTGGATGTTGAAATATGTCTTCCGCTTGAACTCTGAGAAGCTTTTAAGTGGGCTCGATGCCCTAAATCAGCAGTTTATGAGGCAGTTATCCTCTGCAGCAGAGGTAGCTCTTGGTCTTCCTTTCCTCATGGTTAACACATTTCTGTTTACTGCATAGTTCCATAAGTGTTTTTTTCATAGTTTGGATGTTTCAGTATTAATGTGTAATGTTTAAAATAATAAAAATAAAGAAAAGACACTGAAGGAGAAGGCTAACGTTTTGACTGGTAGTGTATTTATAATACATAAAATGGACTTCAGGAGAAAATTTTTTAAAGCATTATTTATAAGCAAATAATGCAAAGAGCGGTTCTTTTAAACAAAGCACATATTAAGAACTTAATACCAAGTTCTTATAAAAATAAGAAAACATACTATTTGTCTTAACTTAACTTGATCCACTGACCAGCCAGTGTGAAAGCCTGATGTTGCGCTTGTTTCTCTATGACTAATCCAGACTCTTTCTACTGTTTGTTGCACACACACACTCACACTTCTTGATGATATTTACAGCTCATAAATTGAGCTATTCCATGTGTGGACTACTCGCCTTCTCTAAGTGTCACCAACACTACTCACCATCATTGCTTTATCGTGTTGTCTGTGTTTCTTAGAAGCATAAAAAAAAAATCATTCTGGTACCATAAATTTCTGTAAAAATGATCATCTGCTATATCTTCTATAAAGTTTATTGACATATTCCAAGTGTCTTCAGAGAATAGTCCTTCTTCGTAAATCTTAATATGTAATTTGATTTGAGAATTACCGTGCTGATTATCCAAATCAAGTGACTTATAGCAACTTTTCAAGCATGCTTTAGCTTCTTAGGGTCGATCGGAGAGTCTTAGCTGTGATCTGAGCCAAGTTCTCCCGGAGGTGGATATTTACAATCTGTGCACAATCATGAATTATGAATACCTTGGCATGAATACTGATTTAAAAGTGAACTTTGAAGAGAATTGTGTAGCTGTGTGTAAGAAGAGGCACCGGCTTCTACACTGTCACTCTCCATACTGCTTATCCTGCTCAGGGTCACGGGGGCTTGGAGCCTATCCCAGGGGACTCGGGGCACAAGGCGGGACACACCCTGGAAGTCTTTCTGTAAAGAATGGGGGCTCTTCTTAATCAAGTTGTAAAATGGTCACATAAGGTGAGTCACAACTGACCCCGGCATCGCTGTATACCAGACAATTACGGCAGAGAGCCAATACCATTTTAAATGACAGATTGCACCTTTTGTACAACGAGTTTCAGCTTATCCCCTCTGGGCAGAGGTTTTTAGACCCATGGTGTAAATCTAGCCGCTATAAAAGCTTTGTTTCTGCTGCCATGTCACTCCTAAACAAGCTTTAATAATGCACTTCAAAGCCTGTTTTTATCTTAGTCATTACTCATTTTCATCTCTTGTTAATTGTATTATTTTTTTTTTGTTTGCTTTTGTTTTGTGTTTGTTGTTGTTGTATCTGGAAGCTTCCGTCACCAAACCCAATACCCTGTTTGTGCAAACATACATGTAGATTAAATATTTTATTATTCTTTCATTTTTTTATTTACATTTATTGTATTCGCTTGATCAGCACCAGGCCAGTTTTTAACAATTGAAACTGTTATTATTTTACTTTTAGTATTGTAGCACTTGTTCTTTTGTTGCGTGCTGTAATTTGTGTTAGTCGTGCTGTCAAAATTGTGTTGATAAAGGCCATGCACTTAAGAAACTCCTGAACAAATCTCCCAAACAAAGTAACCTGGGTCCTGCCTCACAGCGAAACAAAGGCAATTAGCAGTAAAAGTGGAGGCTGGAACACCCTCTTCTCCTGACCACTGGACAGGGGTGTGTGTGTGTGAGAGACAGAGAGGGAGAGAGATCTGGGAAGAGACATGCAGCGTAGGTGTGTGTGTGTGTGTGTGAGAGAGAGAGAGAGATTATCATCCCTGCTTAATGAGCGACACGCAGCACCAGTGAGCAGAACAAAGCGGAAGACGATACAATGTCTCCACAATCAATCTCACATCCACACGCGCGGGCGCGCGCGCGCCTGTAACGGTGCGTGCGACGCGGATCGAAGCGCGGGCTCTGAAAATGGCGCCTAATGAAGGAAAAAACTGTCAACAGAATCCCTTCCCTTTCCATCACCCCATCACACACACACACACTCATATACACACACAATGCACTGAGCCAGCAGCCTGGCGCTCCGTGCCACTTACCTCGCCTTTTAAATTCCGCAGAGGAAAAGCGATTCACATTCAAACTCCCGATAATATATTTATATTTATATTCCCTTTAACACTCGGAGACGCGCGAACTCAGGTGTAAAATGATCGTAACCCTTTTTTGTGTTTTGGTTCTAGTAAAAAAAAAAAAAAAAACAGGACAGCAACGTAGACAATGACGTATTGTCCTTAGCAGGAGGAGCCAATGGAGGGCGAGTAGGAGCAGGGATTGTCCAATCACCGCCCGCGCGCGCGCTCCCTGCAGCAGCATCCTCAGCAGGGATACAGAGAAGGCGCGCATTTACCTTCTCCATCACTGCGCCCTTCTGATTGGTCGAGAAGGTGTTGATTAATCTATGTGAAATGAAAGAAAGGTTTTGTCTGTACATTGGTCAGAACACGTTTCATACATTGGAGGACCAGAAACCAGTCTCAGAAAATGTCTGTATGTCAGATTTTGTCACAGCATCCGTAAAAAAATAAAATAAAAATAAAAAACTGAATTGGACAAAATTGTCCACTGGTTGGACAGAATTTAGTGAAATTTTGCCAGTCCTTAGGAATTTGAGTGAGATCAAGTGAAATCAAAATGTTTAGTAAAAGTAATGATACGAACAGTAATGCCGGATTTAATAATCTACATTAAATTAAAATACTAATGTGCTACTTGCTCAATGCAAACAAACACCTGCACCAATATATATTAATTAGAAAAGCTAAACTTAATATTTTTTACTGGAATTAGTTCATATTTTAAAGTGAATTTTAACATTAAAACCTTTAAAAGCTTTAACCTGTTAACTCTTCCATTCAAAGATGGGTACTTATCCTAACTAACAACATCTCAGATTACAGGTTTATATTAATGCACTCATTTATATAGCAACAGCTCATTCACAGGGATGTGTAGCCTATAGTGCAAAAATGTGTAGAACTTGTTCATGGAGTTTATTTAATATGTTTATTAAATCTGTAATTGCACTGAAGAGTTTACTGACTGACATTACACTCTGTTTTATTGTTTCATTTAAACTATTCAACTCAATTAATTTTTTATTTGTATTGTGCTTTTAACAGTGGCCATTGTCACAAAGCAGCTCACAGTTCCCCAGAAAACAGCTGTCTGCATCATCCAGATCCAGGTCTTCATAGTAAAGTGTAACCGTCCCCAGTCACCACCAGCATCCCAAACAGGCCACACAAGGCCTCCAAGTGATGAGATCTCCAACCAGAAGCGGGCACCAGAACGAGACAGACAGGTCTAGTCTCCCAGATCTGCTCCTTTACCTGAGGCAAATCTATTCACAAAAATGCTTGAAATGCACTTCAGGCCTTAGCTCATATTTATATCAGCTCCAATATACTGTGATAACTTTGACCAGATACTGATGTGACAACTTTTATATAGAGAGTATAGTAAAAATGGGTTGTGTTTTTTAACAATGCAATCAAGTTAAACAATCATAGACTACTATTAATATAGTAGCCATTAGCCTATGTATTATATATATATATATAAATCATTATTGCTTACACACCATTTCTTCACCTCCCCCAGAAGTCTCTCCACTACACTAATGAAAGGAGCAGGTGGTGCACCGTCTGGCCATACAAACTGACAGGAGCAACCAGACAAGCATGGTCCCGGGAGATCAGAAGAACAGAAGAAGGGCGCTCACACTCTTTAGCCTTGCCTCCTCATTTCCATTCACAGATTATTTGTGGCAGCTTCTTAAACCCAACCCCCCCGCCCCAGAGCCCCTACCGTTTCTGCACGGTCCCTATTGACATCTCTGGTAACAAATGGCCATGAGGCAGCCAATTACCACTCTCTCATCATCAACAACCCACTTCTGAACATGGGTCTACTTGGAGATCCTTCAGCCCCAAAAAACATTTAAAAATCACAATAGAAATGAGAAGTTAATATGTAAAAGATGTAATAGTTTAGGGTAAAAAATAAATTAAGTAATAGTTACTATCTACATGATAAATATAATTATAAGAAATATACTAAAAATATACTAGTTAAATATAAAATGCAAAAATGTTACTTTATCTATATAGAATACTTTTTTCATTGTGTTCTATACTTGCATTCTGTACTCCCTCAGGTTGTGTGTTTTTGCACTGTATAGTATTGTTTAACTTAACATACCACATCAACACAGACTTTTTATAACAAAAATTATTATTAATTTTTTTTTTGTACCACTTCCTTCTCTTTCCGTTGTTTTTATTGTACTATATACTGTTTAACAGTTTGCACTGCATTACCAAGACAAATTTATTTTATACTGAAACTGACTATAAACCTGATTCTGAATACAGTGGACCCTCAACTTTTCAACTAAAGAACCAAAATTTTGGTTGGATTTTCCTTCGCCATGTGAAGTTGTTTCTGCATAGGAGCGATCAAGCCAGTCACGTGTACTTCCTCTTGTTCCTCACAGGACTTTTATCTTGTCTGCTGGTGTTAACAAAAATATAAGAACACGAAAGACACACAAATGACCCAAATGTGTATTATACAAAACAGACAATGCAGTCCACAAAATATGACTATTTACGACTATATACAATATCCAGTCCTGTATACTGTGTGATTGTGCGCATGTGAGGGTATGGGAGTATTGCCACTTCTAGTTATGTTTTTAAAACAGCCAGTGAGAAATCCTAATTTAAGGTTAAGTGAGGTTTAATGTCTATTCATTTCTTATACATCATTTACAGTACATGTCTTTTCTAAATCTTTTGATTGTTTTTATATGCAAAAACATATTTAGAGTGTTGGAAATAGGTAATATTGGTAAAGGCTTTGGATCCCTGGAACGGATTACCTGTATTTGTATTATTTCCTATGGGAAAATTCATTTCAAAATACAAAATTTCACCTCGCCTCCAGAACAGATTAAATTTGTATGCCAAGGTAACACTGTAATACTTTTACATTTTTGCATGTAATACGTTATCCTAAAGAAACTGTCTTAGATGGTTCTTACACCAATTCCAACACTAAACGGTTCAATTTCAAATATTTATAATCAGATCAATCTTATTCGCACTGATTGGCTAAATTCTATAAATGCCTTGTGAGAGGATGATCTGGATCGAAGGAGGAGGTTTTGGTTTTAGATATTGAAATGTGTACATAATTTACTCTATTTCTTCTATGAGTGTGAGACATAGTCTAATCCATCTTAAAATAGTACATTGTGTGTATTAAACTAAAGTGAGGTTGGCTAAGATTTATGGCAATGTTTCTCCACTGTGCCATAGGTGTCAACAGTTTCCTGTAAACCTCTTAAGTGGCCATGTTCATCCATATACAACTTCTGGATGGAAATTTTTGACACCTTATCAGAAATAATGGGGAAAAATGGAGCAATTCTTTGGGGTTGTTTGAGGTATTTTTCTCATCACCTTCCTGTTCTACACTTAAAAAGGATGCCAGGGCTTTTGCTTTCCCACTTGCTAAAAGACTAATGCTGACGCATTGGAAACCATCAACAGCTTAACACTTAAATTAAATTCTTATCTATTAACCCAATTTCATGAACTTGTAACGCATTTGAACACAGCAAATGAATTGTAAATTTTTGCTAATAATTGTAAAGTAGGCATTCATAAATACACAGTACAAAATATCCATTAATTGAATTACAGTGAATTGGAATCAGACAGTGTAGGCTTTAACAACATTTTAGTAGCGTTTCACAGACATTTTTTCATGTAATGTGTATGTTTCACATATTTTTTCCCCCAGTGTGATACCAGGGATGGCTCTCAGATCGTCACCCTCCCTGCGGGGAATCAGGTTACATCCCCAATATTATTGACACAACATTAAATACAGCAAAGTGGAGCGGATGAGATAAAACTTTTACATTTTAAATCTTTCCTCTCATATGCTATCAATTTAGAAATTAAAGGAAACCTACCATTTCCCCCCTTTTTTAATATAAGGAATGATGTAAAATACACTTTCAGCCAAAAAAGTTTTCTGCAAGTTTTTAATTTTTTTTATTATGGTGATGTTAAATAATCCTTGAATTAATCCTTGGAGTATTTGTGTTAGCTTAAATTTGCTTGTGACACTTATTTTACCCTTTTTTAAAACTGAACTGTGCTTCTGTTAATGGTAAAAAGAGGGGGTTCAGAACTCCTAGCTATTTGTCAACAATCCAACCTTTTTGGAAACCAGACGGTGGAAGCATCACTTCTAGACACACTTACTAAAAAATTTTGAAAACCATTTTTCCTTCCAATTCACAAATACGTGCCACTTTGCATTGTTCTATCACACAAAATCTCAATAAAATACATTTAAATTTTGTGGTCATAATGTGACAAAATGTGGAAAAATTAAATGGGTATGAATACTTTCGCAAGACACAGTATAGACAGGGCTATTCCAATCTGAAAATAATTAAAAAAACATTATAAGCATTTTATAGTATGCTTTATCATTTAAGGTATGGGTATCTCTTTGGGCATTTCCCAGCCAGTGCATAAACCCCAGCCACAGGATGCAGTGCAGGTCCCAAGTTAGACAGCTACTGACTGAAATGTCTTGACTAATTGAATAAATAGTTCTTCATGTGTAACAGTGTATGCCAAAATGTATTGCAACAGTCATTCTCAACCCTGTTCCTGGGGGAGCACCTGCCCTGCACATTTTAGTGTTTACTGTAGTTAGCTGAAAAAAGTGTTAACAAGCTAATTTATTAAAGAGGACATCTGCAAATTCGTGACAAATTGTGGTACTGTGACACCTGTGCCACGCAGTCTCAGGAGATAAGATCTGGTTCTCCGGATTACTGAGCCACCACTTTGTCTCCCCCTAGTGTGCCTACGTCTGTATATGTTTCACTATTACACTAAATCAAGTTCACCCGTGTCTCCCCGATGTGTCTCACTATGTAAACCAGTCAAACCCGTAGCTCATTGTTCGTTCACACTATACATGTTTGTCCTTGTTTTGTTTGCTTTTTCCCCAGGACTGAACAGTGGCTGCAGGCTCAGTGTTATTTTTGTTTAAGAAGACCAGGTCAAGGCTGAAAGGATTTCAGCCTTCTTTCTGTTCGGGTTTAGTTTGACGCTGAAACATCCTTCTTCTTTTGTGTTCTTCTGTGCCAGTCTCAGCTGGGGAGTTTTGTTTGTTTATTTGTTTGTGTTGGTTAAACTTTCCAGAAGTTAAAATAAACAGTGTCTGGTTATCCCTGCATCTGCTTCTGCCTCTTCGTGCTATCAGAGACATGACAGATGAATTAACCTTTCAGGACGCAGCAGTTATCCCCCTGCCCGAAGACAAATCCCCGATGCATGAGTATTTCCGTGGTCAACAGAGGGAGATCGACAGCTTGGCATGAATTTATGGTCTCCCACTGCCTCATCGGAGCTTCACCACCTCGCCCCACCCCTCCGGAGCGATATGATGGCAATCCGGAGGGTTGTAAACGGTTCCTCCTGGCCTGTGAGCTGTACCTGACGGAGTAGCCAAACATGATGGAGCATCAAAAAATCAGCTTCGTCATTCAACAGCTCACAGGTGCGGCCATGGACTGGGCGACAGCTGTTTGGAGCGCTGGCGGGGAGGACACGTCCAGCTATGGGAGGTTCATCGAGGCCCTTCGCACGGTGTTTGACCATCCGGATCAAGGTAAGACTGGAGAGCAACAACTGCTGAGGCTTCGTCAGGGGAACTCCACGGTGGCTGACTTTGCCGTCAAATTTCGTGTGTTAGCCACAGAGAGCAGTTGGTGTGAAAAGAATTTGCTGGCCAGGTTCTGAGACGGACTCCAGCTGGAAGTACAGCTGGAACTCGCTTGCTGTGATGCCAGTATGTCTTTGGATGAGTGCATTAACCTGGGTATCAAGCTGGACCAACACCTCCGCGGCCAGCGATGCCACACCACGCCAAGAACACAGACAAAATGGCAGGAGATCAGCTACAGCCTCAGCAAACCACTTCCGGAGCACCGCGAAGGGTCCCGTCCAGAACCTATGGATGTCAGCACCTCCCACCAAAAAAGGGAAAACCAAAATGACTAGAGGCATTCTCATGGGAAACACGAAAGGCATTTCGGCATCTAAAAAGAGCATTTACCACCGCGTCTATATTAAAATTACCCGACCCTGAAAAGCCTTTTATTGTCGAGGTTGATGCGTCGGAAGTAGGGATAGGAGTGGTGCTGTCACAACACCATGGCATCCCAGAAAAACTCCACCCTTGTGCTTTCTTCTATCGAAAACTAACACCTGCCAAACACAACTATGATATAGGTAATCAAAAACTGCTAGCAGTAAAAGCGGCGTTAGAGGAGTGGCGGCATTTGCTAGAAGGAGCTAAAACCCCTTTTACAGTACTTACAGATCATCGGAATCTGGAGTATATCCAAAAAGCTAAAAGATTAAACCCTCGTCAGGCCCGGTGGGCGCTCTTTTTCACATGTTTCTGATTCTGCATCACGTCTGGTCCTGGCTCGAAAAATAGAAAAGCGGATGCATTGTCCCACGGTTATCCGGCACCAGAACTTGTTCATAACCCTGAACCCATCTTGCCCTCGTCCCTCATGGTGGCTCCGATTGTGTGGGACATAGATTCGGAAATAGCTCACTGCACACAGTCGGATCCCGGACCGGAAAATTGCCCTACAAATAGAATGTACGTCCCGGAGTCACTACGCGAAGGGTATGTTCGAAGAACATTCCAATTTAGCTATGGGACATCCAGGTATAGCACGCACATACAAACTTCTTGAGCAAAAATTCTGGTGGCCAAACATGTGGAAAACCGTGAAAACAGTAGTTTGCCAATTGGTAAATTATTGCCCCTACCAACACCGAACAGACCACACATCGCGGTGGACTTTGTCACAGATCTGCCAGTGTCTAAAGGGTACACAAGAGCCTTGGTGGTAGTGGATCGATTCTCCAAAGGATGTCGCTTCATTTTGTTTAGCTCTCTTCCGTCAACCCTCCAAGTGGCAGAAACCCTGTTTGAAACAGTGTTTCGCTGTTACGCTATCCCCGAGGATATTGCTTCCGATCATGGTCCCCAATTTATCGCCCGTGTCTGGAAAGCTTTCTTTCAGAAGTTGGGGACCACTGTTAGCCTAACGTCGGGCTATCATCCTGAGTCTAATGGGCAGGCAGAGCGGACTGTCCAAGAACTCTGTAGATACCTCCGAGCATACTGCAGGAGCCGACAACATGAATGGGCAGACTGCTTAATCTGGGCGGAATATGCGCAAAACTCGTTGTGCCACTCCGCAACCGGCCTGGCGCCGTTTCAATGTGTGCTTGGGCATTAGCCACCGCTCTGTCCCTGGGACTCCACTCCCACTGATGTACCCATGGTGGATAAGTGGTTTAAGAGAGTGGAGAGAGTATGGGAGGACCCACATACGCAGTTCGCCGATTTAAAACCTCGCGCAGTTCGCCGATTTAAAACATTTGCAGACAGACGGCTTCACCTTGACCTCCCTTGTTGGAAGCTTACCTCCAGATACATTGGTCCATTCCCCATCCTCTCCCAAATAAATCCCATCTTCTATAAATTAAAACTCCCTAACCATCTCTGTATTAATCCTATGTTTCATGTTTCCCTTCTCAGGCCGGTGATCCGGGGACCACTAGATGAAGAAGCAGCGGAGCCTTCGCTCCCTGGAGCTGTGGAAATGGTGGCACACCCGCATTCAGAGTCAAAAGACTTCTAGATTCCTGAAGGAGAGGGGGTTCTCTCCAATATTTGGTGGACTGGGAAGGGTACGGTCCGGAGGAGCGGAGTTGGGTCCCGGCCCGAGACGTCTTAAGACATTCTCCACAACAACTTTTTCAATAACAAAATCATAAATAATAGGCAAAAAATTCTGGTTTTGAAACCAGACAATTTAAGTAATACAGATAAACTACCACATCACATCAGAACTTAGAATACTTTATTCCCCTTGAAGCGAGAGAACTAATTTCACTCATCTCTTCTTCAAAATCGTCAATTAGATCCTATACCGACACATTTTCTCAAACAGACCAGCAATAATAGAACCCCTGTTGAAAGTAATTAACTGTTCACTCAGTAGTGGGTATGTTCCCAAATCCTTTAAATTAGCAGTTATTAAACCGCTAATCAAGAAACCTGACCTTGACCCCTGTCAGCTTTCTAACTACAGGCTGATATCAAACCTTCCCTTTATCTCCAAGATTCTGGAAAAGGTAGTATCACAGCAGCTATGTTCACATCTACACAGAAATAGCATAAATGTAGTGTATCAGTCAGGATTTAGGCCTCATCACAGCACAGAGACAGCACGTGTTAAAGTAGTAAATGACCTCCTATGGGCCTCTGATCAGGGTTCCGTCACTATACTTGTGTTACTGGACCTCAGTGCAGCTTTTGACACCATTGATCATGGTATTCTCCTTCACAGATTAGAAAATGTAGTAGGAATTAAGGGAACTGCCCTCTTGTGGCTCGAATCCTATTTGACTGATCGTTATCAGTTTGGAGATTTAGTTGGTGACCATTCCTCATGTTCTCAAGTGGAGTTTGGTGTTCCACAGGGTTCAGTTTTAGGTCCACTGCTTTTTTCCCTTTACATGCTTCCTCTGGGCAACATAATTCATAAACTTGGAATTATTTTTCATTGATATGCTGATGACAATTATACGTCTCAGCAAAACCAGTTTGCTAAAATTGAGCAATGTGTGCAGGACATGAGAGATTGAATGTTAACTAATTTTCTTCTGCTTAATCCTAATGAGACAGAATTTCTAGTCATAGGACCACAAGCAGCTAGAAGTAAGCTTTCTGATCACACTGTAAATTTAGAAGGTCTTTCTGTTCCATCAAGTGCAACAATAAAAGACCTCGGTGTGATTATAGATTCCAGCCTTTCATTGAATAATGTTACCACAATAGCTTTCTTTCACCTATTATAATATATATATTGCCATGATAAGAAATATATTGTCACTAAATGATGCAGACAAACTAGTTCATGCTTTTATCACCTCTAGGTTGGACTATCGTAACGCCTTACTGTCTGGTTGCTCAACTAGGTGTATAAACAAGCTTAGAGTCCTCACTAAAACCAGAAGATAGGAGCACATCACCCCTGTCTTATCTACACTGCATTGAGTCCCTCTGAAATTCCGCATCGATTTTAAGATACTACTTTGGACATATAAAGCACTAAATGGTCTCGCGCCGCAGTATCTGAGTGAACTACTAGTGTCTTACGAACCGCCACGCCTACTTTGATTAAAGAATGCAGGCTGCCTGTCAGTACCACGTATTATTAAAACTACAGCAGGGGGCAGAGCTTTTTCTTACAAAGCCCCAAAGTTATGGAATAGTCTTCCTATTAATGTTCGGGACTCAGACACAGTCTCAGTGTTTAAGTCTAGGCTAAAAACCTATTTATTTAGCCAAGCAAACTAGATTAGCCTTAGGTAAAGGAGCAGATCTCGGGGACTCATGGACGTAGAGTATTCTGGTGAACTGGTATGTTTAGATGCTGTCCTCCCCACTCTCATTGATCACTCAGGTTTGTTGACGGTGAGGTGATTGATTGTTTTACATCTCAGGGAGCCCTCATGTCTGTGTTTCCTTCTGGCTCTCCCTTTTAGTTATGCTGTTATAGTTAGTCCTGCCAGAGTCCCTGCTTGCACTTTGCACTAAATATCCATTCACCTTATACATGTACGACTGTGACCAGACCTAACTGCCATCTCTCCTTATTTTCTGTTCTCTCCTTTTCTGCTCTATCCTCTCTCTCTCTCTCCCTATCTCTCCTTTTCCCTCTCCCTGTCGAGCTATACATGTCGCTCCTGAGTTGCCAGTGATCCAGACCCCTCTGCCTTCTGGACCTGTCTAACCCATCCTGGAGTCCTGCTTCTGGTTGGAGATCTCGTTGCATGGATGCCCCGTGTGGTCTGCCTGGGATGCGCGAGGTGGCTGGGGATGGTTTCCACAAAGACTGTCCTGTCCTCGACTGATGCAGACAGCTGTTTCCTGTCTTCCACCAAACTCCACCGCAACTGCCAGGCGGTAACTTTGTTACGCGGAGAGGGCGCCCCCGCCTCCCTCGGGTGGCCGGTCCTGGGGCGGGGTGGGGTGGGGGTGGGGGTGGGTGGTTGGTACTCCTCGCGCAGCTGCTCTCACCCTGTGCGTTGCATGCACTCTGCACTCCTGATCTGCATAATCTTTGTCCACAGCTGCTTCCAACCTGCACAGCTGCCCATCCCTGACTGCACCTTGATTATTGCATTTTTTGCTCAAGTTTCTCCTTTCTCTGTATCCAGCACATTTCTCATTAAAAACATTAAACTCAATCCGATCAACTGTTGTGTCTGCTTTTGGGTCCCCAGCCTGCCCAACACAGGCAGCCTCATGACAGAATAATTCAGCCAACATGGACCCAGCGGAGTTTGGACAACTTAGGACTGCTGTGGAGGCACTGGGCACACCCTCCTCGGCACACACCAAGGGGAAATTCAACAGATTAATCAAAACCTGAGGTCTATGGCAGACACCCTCAATGCGCTCACTGCCTGTATTGAACAGCTGCAGGCCGCATCTCCCTCAGCTCCAGCCCGAGCGTCACCCCCCACTATCCGGGAATCTTGCCTGCCACCCCCCTCAGTCCTACGACGGAGAACCTGGCACCTGCATTTGAATTCCTCACTCAGTGCTCACTTTCAGGCCTCAACCTTTCCTACTGAACTTTCTAAAATAGCTTACATTGTCACCCTCCTCTCTGGAAAAGCTCGTGAGTGGGGAACAGCACTGTGGGATGGTGATGATCCTTGCTGCACCAACTACAACGCCTTCAGCAATGAAATGAAGAGAGTCTTTGATGGCTCCCCTTCAGGTCGGAAGGCAGCTGGGCAAATGCTGAGACTCCGCTGGGAACATGTTCCACTTATGATTACGCCATCCACACCATGGCGGCCTCTTGTGAATGGAATGAGTGTGTCATGTTTGATGTTTTTTTTTACGGACTAAGCGAAGCCACCAAGGATGAGCTGGTCTCTCAAGAGCTCCCCTTCAGGCCTAAATGAGCTCATGGATCTAGCAGGCTACATCGATACGTGCCTCCGACTTGGAATGTGCTCAACCGCTGGTAAGGACGAGCCCAACCACTCCGCCACAAACCGCTGCGTTCACTTCACGCCCTCGTATAGACCTTCAAACGACAAGCTGACCAGGGTCGCACAACAGCCCCCAGGTATCGAGTGGGTCAGAGAGTGATGCTATCTACCCGAGACATCCCCATTAAAACAACCTCCATCAAATTGTCACCCAGAATCATCGGACCATTCACAATCACCAAGGTAATCAACCCTGTCCCTTTCCCTACCACTCACTATGCGCCATATAAACCCAACCTTTCATGTCTCACAACTCAGATGACGAGTACACAGCCCATATTTTTTGCTCAAGTTTCTCGTTTTTCTGTATCCAGCACATTTCTCATTAAAAAACATTAAACTCAATCTGATCTGTTGTGTTTGCTCTTTGATCCTCCAACCTGCCTGACACAGGCAGCCTCATGGCAGTGCCACCCTTGGTGTCAACAACTGCATATAATAACTGGCAAGGAGTCTGTAACATTGCTCTGGAGAACTTTTGGCCCACTCTTCTATTCAGAATTTTTAAACCTGTTTATATTCTTTCCACAGAATGTCAAAGGGCTTTTGAATCAATGACTGTAATCAAGCGATTTCTGTAACTCTCAATGAGACGTCTGACCATGTCACCAGGTATTTTAGTTCACTCCTTGTGAGTAAGCTCTAGCTGTCTCAGGTTTAAAGAGTGCCTTCTCCAGACTGCGTGTTTCAACTCTTTCCACAAATATTCAATATGATTTTGATCAGGGCTTATAGAAGTCACTTAAGAATAGTCCAATGTTCATTTATTGTATCTTCATAGATTCAAGACAGTCTGTGCCAAAGGCAGCAAAGCAGGCTCAGAAACATAATAGAGCCTCCCCCACGTTTCACAGTAGGTACTTTGTTCTTTTCTTTGTATGCTTCATTTTTGCTTCTTTAAACATAGATCTGATGTCACTTGCCAAAAAATTCCAGTTCCGTCTCATCTATCCAAAGGACATTCTCCCAGACGTTTTGTTGCTTGTCAATATGCTGTTTGGCAAAATCCGTCTCTCTTTTTTAGGATTTGCTTTTGGCAGTGAAATTTTCCTCAGTCATCATCCATTAGGTCCACTTTGCCTCAAACTGCAACAGATGGTGCAATCTAACACTGATGTGCCTTGACCTTGGAGTTCACCTCTAATCTGATGTGAAGTTGTTCTGTGCTCTTTGGTTACCTTTCGTATTATCCATCTCTTCAATTTGTCATAATTTTTTTCTCTTGCAGTCATGTCCAGGGAGGTTGGCTACAGTCCAGTGAACCTTAAACTTCTGAATAATATGTGCAACTGTGGTCACAGGAACATCAAGCTGCTTGGAGGTGATCTTATAGACTTTAGCTTTAACATGTTTGTATATAATTCCCTTTCTAATCTCCTGAGACAACTCTCTGCTCATCTTTCTATGGTCCTCTATGATCTTTAGTGTGGTATACACCATGATACCAAACAGCAGAGTCACTACTTTTTCACTCTTTAAATAAGGAGACTGACTGATTACAAATTTGAAGACACCTGTGATGCCAATTACAGGACACATTTTAGTTTAACATGTCCCTATGGTCAAATTATTTTCAAACTTAATAACTGTAGGGTTACCATTTTAAATGCTTCTTTCAACTCATTCAAAAGCAATGTCTGATTTTTCTAATTTGAATGTCGCATTCCTTGTGTCAATCCACAGAGACAACATCAGAAGCGTCTTACCTGGGCTGAGGACAAGACGTACTGGACTGTTGCTCAGTGGGCCAAAGTCATCTTTTCAGATAAAAGTTAATTTTGCATTTGGAAATCAAGAGTCTGGAGGTAGAGAGGAGAGAAACAGATCGTCTCCATGTCACATTGCATTGCTGCAGTAATCCATGCAAAGGGAGCCCGGACCGATACTTTTCAGTAGTCCAACATTTCTGTGTTAGAATTATTTTTTTATATTAGTCTTATTAGTAATATTTTAATTTCCTGATATACTGAATTTGGGGTTTTCATTAGCTGCAATCCATAATCATTAAACGTAAAGGAAATAAACACTTCAAATATATCAGGCTGTGTGTAATGAATCTATATATAAATTTCACTTATTAAATTGTATTACTGAAATAAATTACCTTTTTGATTATATTCTAATTTGTTTAGATGCACCTGTAAGCATGATTTAATTTTCTCTCTATTGGTGAGGCTTAATTTATTCTGGGAAACAGTAGACAACAAAACATGATTTTCCCATATTTGATGTTCACATGTTCATAGAGCGAAAATGTTTTCATAAGTACATGTACATTTTAAAATGGAAAATATAGATATTTTCTATATGGTGAAAGTCTGCCATGGTACCCTGGAAACATTTAAGCCCATGTGTGTTACAAATAAGCCCACATTTAAACAGCGAGAGTATTAGTTGAACAGTGCAACATAAATTAATAAACATAAAAAAACAAAGGAGAGCCTAGACTGTAATATCCATTTCACCCAATATTTTAGTTAGTTGATTTCATTGCAACTTAATTTGTCATTCTTTAATTTATTGCATTAAACTTAGTTTATAATACTGTCTACCTGAAGCCCGTCTGAAATCTCCCTCTCTACTAAAAAGCCTTTGATCTGCCTCTTGATTTTTTTATTTTTATTGTGCCCTCACAGGAAAGGCAACAGGCCTTGAATTTTTGACAAGAGCTGTAGTTTTTTTTTTTCTTTTTTGCTGTCATTTTCTCACGGCAAACAAATCATTCACTAATGTTGAACACATTACGTCTGTGTTCAACATCATACTGTAGTTCTAAACACTGTATAGTCCATAATGTATATCAGCCTACCTATGCATGGACTAGTCGTAAATTAGGTCAGCAAGGTAAACAAATTCTTATTAAATCCCTTCAACCAAGAATACAGGACACATGGATAACTTCTTATTAATAGAAGGACTTCTAAATGAAGAGCATTGAGGTGGGCTTAAATGACCCCACAGTGACTCATGATGAAAAGAGGCAAGAGAGAGAATGTTTTGTAGCACTGGACTATTTAAGACCTCAAAATATTGTTTAATTGTTTAAGTTTATTTTTTTTACTTGATATATTTAATAAAGGTTGAGGTTAATGGGTAGAGTTACCCTAGATCATCCACCTCCATGAGTCCTGATAAAGGTTTGGTCAAATTTCTATTATTATTGACTTAGGAGGAATAGCGGAAAGAGGTGACAACAATGGATGATGTACAATGATGAAACCACTGCAAGACGACAGTTAGGCAAACACAACAAGGATTTCTTTAATGTCTTTTAAAAAACAGAAGCTGCTATTACATTTATAATGTGAATTCGTATTGTCAGGTAATTTTCCTATTGGAATGGTTCACAACAACTATACTATACTTTCCATGACACTACATTCATTACTTATATATGAACTATGAAATTTCGCTCATTACTGATAAGTTCAGCAAGGTAGCGGTGTCATACGTAAACAGAGCAGCATCCTTCATAGCTGTTCTTCTGAACCCAAATCTAGTCGAACGCAAAAAAAGACTGGTACAGTATAAAGTATTACTGCAACTTGTGCCTAAGGTTTTGTCTATGGTCAGTGGATATCGACGACGACAACAACTCGAGATAACGCATAATGATCCCTATCTGTTATATATGCTTCCCAGCCAGGCGAATACTATAAATAAAATGTTTGATTTAACACACAGTGTAAATAAGTTTTCATTTAAAGCAAATTTAAACTAGGCTGCACAAAAGTGCATGATGATATAAATTGGCAAGTCATTTAAAACTTTTTGAACTTAACACCAACAAAGATAAAGCAATACAACTTTCCGTGTTTTGTGTTTCGCCGTTGTATTTGGAGATAACGAGCAGTACTATAACTCTTCCCACCCTGTGAGCAGTGTTACGTCTTCTCTCCTGTGTGAATCCGCTCATGTGTTCTGAGATGACTAGAAGTAGTAAAACTCTTTCTACACTTCGAGCAGCAATAGGGTTTCTCTCCTCTGTGAATGCGCTGGTGTGTTTGGAGATAATAAGAAGTGGTAAAACTTTTCCCACAATGTGAGCAGAAGTATGGCTTCTCGCCCGTATGAACGCGCTGGTGTGACTGGAGATGATCTGACCGTCTAAAAGTCTTCCCACAATGTGAGCAGAAGTACGGCTTCTCGCCCGTATGAATGCGCTGGTGTCTTTGGAGACTACCAGAAGTGGTAAAACTCTTCCCACACTGTGAGCAGGGATACGCCTTCTCTCCTGTGTGAATACACTGGTGTTTTTGGAGGCTACTAGAAGTGGTGAAGCTCTTCCCACAATGTGAGCAGGAGTACGGCTTTTCTTCTATGTGAATGCGCTGGTGTCTTTGGAGACTACCAGCAGCAAAAAAACTCTTCTCACATTGCAAGCAGGAGTACGACTTCTCGCCCGTATGAATGCGCTGGTGTGATTGGAGGTGATCTGCCCGTCTAAAATTCTTCCCACACTGCGAGCAGGAGAACGGCTTCTCGCCTGTATGAATACGGTGGTGGTTTTGGAGACTACTAGGAGCAGAAAAACTCTTCCCACACTGCGAGCAGGGATACACCTTCTCTCCTGTGTGAATACACTGGTGTTTTTGGAGATTACCAGAAGTGGTAAAACTCTTCCCACACTGTGAGCAGAGGTACGGTTTCTCTCTTGTGTGAATGCTCTGGTGTGATTGGAGGTGATCTGGCCGTCTAAAACTCTTCCCACACTGCGAGCACGGATACGGTTTCTCCCCGGTGTGAATCCTGTGATGCCTTTTAAGAGTAGAGCGATAACTAAAACTCTTCCCACACAGTGAGCAGTAATGCATTTTTATTCCTGTGTGAACACCCCGGTGCGTTTCCAGAAGACTCGGATTTTATCTCTACTAAAATCTCTTCTCACAATCTGAGCACTGGCAATTTTAGCTACTGATTTCTTTGTGAGATGTCTTAGTGCCAGATAATGCTTTCACCTCACATTCAATTATGTTCCTGGATTTCTGTCAAGTTGCTTTGTGACAATGTCCCTCCTACTCTCTAACTCCTTCCTTTTTCCCAGTGAGGTGACAGAAAAGCTGTCTGTCTGTCTCTCTCTGGCCAGGACACGCTAGGGAAGGAAAAAAGCGAGTTTACTCCAGATTAGTTATCATTATCATCATCACACACTACTTCTACAGTCTTTCCTTCTCTGTGAAAACAATCCCATATTGAATAAAAATAGCTTACCATACCTGAGAGCCAGCAGGAGCAGCAGCTTGTGTCAGAGGCGTTCCTCTTACAATATAGACGACATCCCAACCTTTTTTTTGTTATAAAGATGTATAATGAAGTCATAACCCTGGAAAAAGAAACTCATAAATCTACAAACATCTTGAAAACTTTTAGATGTTTTAAAAAAGTTCTGAAATAGTACATGTATTTGTTTATCCACTCGTTTACGGTTTATTATATTCACCCAAGCTTCTGTTTCAGGCTTTATTTACAGTAAAATAGGTCCTGGTTGGGTTTTCACATTCAGTTTGTAAGTTACATGCAGGTTTTTGCACAATTTTTCTTCTTACATCTGATATTTTTCTTACATTACTCCTTACTGCTACTGTTTGTGCTTTACCGTTTCTATCTGTTATTTAATCTGCATTAGCTGTCTGCAGTCGTGGCCAAAAGTTTTGAGAATGACACAAATATTAGTTTGCACAAAGTTTGCTGCTAAACTGCTTTTAGATCTTCGTTTCAGTTGTTTCTGTGATGTACTGAAATATAATTACAAGCACTTCACACATTCCAAAGGCTTTTATCGACAATTACATGACATTTATGCAGAGAGTYAGTATTTGCACTGTTGGCGCTTCTTTTTCAGGACCTCTGCAATTCGACTGGGCTGCTCTCAATCAACTTCTGGGCCAAATCCTGACTGATAGCAACCCATTCTTTCATAATCACTTCTTGGAGTTTGTCAGAATTAGTGTGTTTTTGTTTGTCCACCCGCCTCTTGAG
>QMIH01000722.1:350392-382070 GCA_003987875.1 Clarias batrachus
TTTTTTCGGGATTAAGTTAATTTTCATGGCAAAGAAGGACTATGCAATTCATCTGATCACTCTTCACAACATTCTGGAGTATATGCAAATTGCTATTATAAAAACTTAAGCAGCAACTTTTCCAATTTCCAATATTTATGTAATTCTCAAAACTTTTGGCCACGACTGTACACCTCAGAGTTTATCTATATTCAGTGTTCCACTTTCAACAACTCCCTTATTGGAAACCATGACCAAACCTGTAAACTCTAAATCTGTGCTCTTATTCTAAAGTAAAGTATTGATGGTCTTATGGTGAATTTACACACACAAGTCACAAGGACGCCTCAGCAATCTTTAAGGTCACACGATGTGTCAAATATGCATGCAGAAGTTAATTTTTTTAGCTCAGAAATGATGACTGCAAACCTCTCCTTTTATCTTTACACAAAATGCATACTGTAGTGTATAACAAATTACTGTGGCAGTGATGCATCAAGTTAACATCTACAACTTGGTCTGTGCGACAGGACGCTATGTGATTTAAATGTTGTGAGAGCATCATATTATAAATATTACATTAAACGAGACCAGATTCTGCTGCCTATGACTGGAAGCATATACACTAACCTAAACCTTTTTGTTTTACCTTTTCATTTTTTACCTTTTTTACCGAGAACACATTCGACAGACCTAAAAATCCAATTTCCCTAAATTAGTGGTAAAGCCTTTATTCGTCATATATACATTACAGAACAATGAAATTCCTTCTTCGCATAGCCCAGTGTAAGTGGGGTAAGAGCGCAGAGTCAGCCATGATACAGCGCCCCTGGAGCAGATAGGGTTAAGGGCCTTGCTCAAGGACCCAACAGTGGCAACCAGGGAATTGAACCGCTGATCTTCCGATCAGTAACTCAGTACCTTAGCCCTCTGAGCCACCACTGCCCCAGACAATAGGACAGTAAAGCTCCAAAATCTGACAATTTAATGCACACTATAATTCAGAGCAGATCAAGAGGTGTAACGTTACTTATGAAAACACAACACACAGACATTAATTTACACTGTAATATATTTATAAGTTGTTGTTAATGTATAACAAACTCTTATAAATATCCAAATCAAATTTCTCTACAAACACTTTTCAACTGAACTTACCTCAGACACAACAAACGTCTGGGCGTAACTCAATCTAACAGGCTCTACAAAAAAAAACAAATAATATATCAATGAAACTATAATAATAATAATATAATAATAATAATAATAATAATAATAATAATGATAATAAATCCTCCTCAATCACACCAACATTCTTAATCTTCTTCTGTTTTTTTTTTTATGGCAGTATAATATGGCTTTGCTGCCACCTACTGGATTCTATTTAAAAAAGACATCCAGTGGAACCTTGGATTGCGAGTATAATTCGTTCCGGAAGGGGGATTCTATATCAAAACACTGTTGTACTGTATCAAAGCGAATCTCCTACATAATAAATAATTAAAAGGCAGATTATTTGTTCCACAACCCCCCCCCAAAAAAAATAAATAGCTCAAAATAATTAATAAAAAATATAACGTTAAAAAATAAAACAAATTAACCTGCACTTTACCTTTGAAAAAAGTAAAAAATAAATCCCGACACAAGCGTTTCCATTAGTGTTTGTGCGTGCTCATGCTGTTTATACATGAGACGCTAAAGTAAGACGAGAGGAGGAATGACTCCCTAGCTCCCTCCTCTCGTTTCACACAGTAGCCCTCCCTCCTCTCTTATTTGATGATTATTTTCAGACACTCACACAGAAACACTACTTTAACCCTGTAAAATGGAGCAAATTTTTTTAACCTCTCAGATATTCAGTGTTTTATGGGGCCTCTGATGTAGGAATGAAAGATTTTTCACATTTTAGTGAGTCTTAAATCAAACTTCACTCATGCACACACACCTGAAACACTTGCATGCACATATATGAAACAGTCACACATCTATATATACTACTCACTGCTCACACGACTACATATGAAATGCGCGCGCACACATACCTATGAGGCGCGCGCACATATATACAAACTCTCCTATATATTCATATATGTGTATGCAAGTGTTTCATATGTGTGTGTGTGTGTGTGTGTGTGCATGAGTGAAGTTTGATTTAAGCCCTATACGGCGCCTCGTACTTTACAGGGTTAAAGTAAAAATAAAAACAAATTAACCTGCACTTTACCTCAGAAAAGAATCACCACAGAGCAGTGTTTCCAGAAGAGAGAGGAGAGAGAGAGTGTGTGTGTGTGTGTGTGTGTGAATGCAAGAGGACGCGTGAGGAGGCACACGCTCTCTAATCACGCGCACACGTGCGCACTCACGCCAACGCAATCAGTGATCAGAGACACAGGATCTTTAACGAGGAACCGCTCTCATGACGTTTGCTTTCTCTCACTGGTGTTATTTTAAACAATACACATGTTAAAGGTAAAGAACAAGATTCACACGAAGACAAAATAATAAAAAATAAATGCTTTATGCGTGCGTACGTGGTCACAGTGTTGTAGTACAGAGGAGCCCCTCCCCCTCCCCCTCCACGTGAGCGCGCATAAAGCATTTTTTTTTTGTCTTTGTGTGAAACTTGTTCTTCACATGAACACCTTTTCCATCCCCTTTAGATCAGTAATGCTGTGTAGTATGTCAGATTTGTCATATCATGTAAAATCGAACCCTGTCAAAGGATATTCGAAAAGCTAAAGTGAATATCTTAATTTGGTTCATTAGCTATATTGACCTGAATTAAAATACTTCTTGAGTAAAGGGTAAATATAGTTTTAAAAAATTTAAGTAAGTGTAACATATTAATATTAATTCGGCGAGAAACCAGAATGAACTACATTCAATTAAAATATTTATTAAATGTAGCATATTTGTTTGTTAAATAATAGTCAACTTTTCAGTTTCTTCTATCTTGCATTTCAATTATATCTACCCTTTTAATTTTATTATTATTATTGTTTTTTTTACTTAGTTCCATTTCATTAAACTTGTGATTTTTATTACATTTACATTTTACAATTTTGTACGTCATTGTGTTAAATGTAGTTATTCAGTAGTATATTCTACTTCATTTTTTTTACTGACTTCTACTAAATTCATTAAGTATATTTATTTGATTTTGCAACATTCTGACCAAATCTACAGACGAAACCTCTTTTATTTATATAGACAAAGTGCATCCCCGCTAGATGGCGCTCTAGATTAAACCAGGTCGACTAAAAGACATTTTAAATCAACTGGCACATACTGTATAGGTGCTCATAATTTCACTTCTAGTCAATATTGAGATTTTATTCGTGGTGCAGGTTTAACGTCAGAAAAAAACAAAGTACGGCAAAAGCTTTCTTTTAAACACAGCACTGTATACGATCTATGATGTTGCATCTATAACCACTTGAGTGTTGCTGCTGTGGTGATGTGACTTGTTCAGTTAAGCCTCCTCCTTGGTGAAATGATTGTTTAGTGGGTGTATTGTACCATGGATGATGCCAACAACTCCAGGGAAACCGAATACACATCAATGCAGCTTGAAAATGTATAAAACTGTGCATGACTTGTGGTGCTGTAAGTTAATATATACAGTATTATTTCTGACATTGTTAGCTGCGACAACCCAAAATCGTCACTGTTGCTAAAAACATAAAGTAGCAATCACAATACTCAAAAGTAAAATGACAGATTTTAAAAACTACTTTAAAAAGTAGAAGTACAAAAAAAACTACTCAATTACAGTAATGCGAGTAAATATAATATGTTACTTTCCACCTCTGCTCAGAAGAGACCTATTATGCCAATTCAAGGCAAAATCCAGTGTAATGCAAAAGGTCTTTATGTGACCTTTTCAGAAGGCAAAACGATGCGGCAGTATTTGCAAATTGTGTACTGGGTGGACTGCATAGGCGACAGTGTTCACCAGGCACTAGACTTATGGGAAGAATGGATTTGTCAGTGCAGGCGAGGAAGCAACAGACACAAAGGATTTGGTACATGTCCTCGCAGATTTGGTACTGCGATCCCTCTGTACATATTTTACAAGAATAAAAAAAAAAAACATACTCAGGAGTCGAGAGAGTGAGGGCAGCTTATGTGAGGATAGAAAGGAATGTCATGTTGTCACCACACCCAGAAAGATCCATCTGTCATCGCACACACACTGTAATGACACAAATGGTAATGTATGGAAAGGTAAAAAATTTACTGTAGAGAAGAAGGAAGATGGGGAAGAGGAAGATCAGAATGAAGAATGGAATACAAAAATAGAGGAAGAACTGAATACAGTTCCAGACAAGCTTTGAACGAGACATCCAACAGATGTGGGATTAGTGAGGTCGGCTTGACTAACATTGATACAGGTTATGCCAAATGCCCACTTGCCATACCACAGACAATATCCCCTGTCTCCTGAAGCCATAGAAGGGATAAAACCCACCATAGAAGGATTAGTAGAGGCAGGATGTACCTCATGCAAAGGCTCATGCAAAGCCAGTGCAACAATCCTATCTAACCTTGCAGGAAGCTGAACTTGAAAAATGGAGACTCGTGCGTGAACTACGAGCAACAAACCAAATAGGGCAGGCCAGAGTCACCTATAGTACTGGATCCACACACCATAGCACAAAACACAAAGTGGTATATGGTTATTGAAAACTGTCAGCAGTTTTCAGCATCGCGCTTCACCCAGCGTCACAAGACTTGTTTGCCTTAAAGTACGCGACATCACAAAATTATAATACATATTTTGTATCATAATATAAAGTGAAAGTAAATGTACCAGCGATATTGATGATCTAGTGATCATCAGTATCGCTGTCAACATCTATAGTAGAGTCCTCCAATTTGTCTGTGATATTTTGATATCTGTTGTCTGATAAGACCAAAAACTGTGCCGTCAAAAAAACATTTATAAAGTAAGGAGGGAAAATCTCAAATATTGTAAGTGAAAGGTGAAGTACCCAGACAGGATGCTGGACGAAACCACCTGGCAATATAGATTCAGTCTATAGGTTTCAGAAAAGAGTGTATATAATGGCAGTTTCAATGCAGCAACAAGGGCCCAGTAAGCAATAGGAGCCACAGTGTTCGCATTCCAAAACCAGTGGTCGCATCAGTGACCATGAGACATCCAACAATGCTATACATGACACAGGAAGAGGTGTAAAAATTAATAAAGGTTTGTACTCAAATGCTATTACTTCAGTGGAATTTTACTGAATTACAATTAAAGTTACCATTATAAAAATCGACTTAAGTAAAAGTAAAAAGTAGTTCATTAAAAATTTACTCAGAGTAAAAGTTACCGAGTTACTTTTTTTAAACAGCGGGGGTGGGACTGGGAATTCTAGTGTAGTTCAAAAAAGACAAGCGGATATAAATTTCAAACTAGTTGTTTTCAGTTGAAGGAACCCCTTTGCATAATAAAGCTGTTGGCTTTCTTGAGCTTGAGATCAAAGTGGTCGCTTAAATATGGTGTGACGCTTTGCGCCGGACAGCCGAGGGGAAAAAAAGCTTAGAGCCGAGAAAAATGACCAGCACAAAAACCTTTATCGGTCTCTTTCAGCATCACAAAATTATAATACAAAACATAAAGTGAAAGTAAACAAAGGGGTAAGAGAATAGGCCATTTCGGGGTGAGTAGCACACCTGAGCTCCTACTCCATTCTCTCCTTCTCACACACACACACCTTTATAGCGCACACACTGGGGGAGGGGTGGCAACTCTTACAAAAGTGCAACATACATACATAATGTGGTATACAACATAGTAGTGTGTGTTACAATGGCCAGGGGTTTTCTTCATAAGAATTTGATGCCGTTTCGCTTTCAGCTTGGTCTGCATCACTCGCTCATGAATTAATCAGTTCAGTAGTTTCCGGGGTGGAATTTTTTTCTTTCCTCGTTGCATTATTTTTTATTATTTTTGTTTAAAAAGTAGAAGTACACACACACAAAATTCAGTACACACAGTCAATTACAGTAACGCGAGTAAATATAATTTGTTACTTTCCACTTCTAGACACAGGCCCGTTGTTGACAAGCCCATCATTTGTAGTAATGAATGTGGGGTGGACAGGGTATGATGTACAACCCAAATTCTGGAAATGAAGACGTCTGGGCATTGAGGTTATGAGTTTCCGGAGTTTGGTGTTGGAATTTGGTCCTATACTTTCCTGATATAGGTTTCCAGCTGCTGAACAGTTTGTGGTCATCTTTGACATATTTTTTGCTTAATGATGCGCCAAATGTTCCCTACTGTATAGATAATGGATCTGGACTGCAGGCAGGCCAATTCAGCACCCAGACTCTTTTACTACAAAGCCATGTTGTTGTAATAGCTGCAGAACTGCTGAAATACAAGTCTGAAATAGATGTCGTCTGGATGGGTTCATAAGGCTTTAAAACCTTAATATACCTTTCAGCATTCATAGTGTCTTTCAGAACATGTAAGCTGCCCATAGCATGAAAGATGCTGGCTTTTGAACAGAATGCTGATAACATTGGAAGGTCTGGAATGTCTCCCCCTGGAAAGTCTCTCTTCTCTTTAGCTTGAAGGACACTGAGTTTCTGATTTCCCACCAGAATAACACATTTGGACACATCTGACTATGGAACGCTTTTTTTTTTTACTTTGAAACAGTCCATTTTAAATGAGCCTTGACCCACAGGACATGATGGGGCTTCTAGACCATGTTCACATAGAGCTTCCTAATTTGCATGATAGAGCTTTTGTTGGCATTTGCAGATGGCACGGCGGATTGTGTTTACCGACAGTGGTTTCTGGAAGTATTCCTGAGCCCATTTAGTAATGTCAGTGACAGAAATGTCAATGACAGAATCATGCTGATGAGTGTTGTGGACTCCCTAAGGCATCCCCTTTATAGATAATTATGTCACAGACCTGATGTCAATTCATTCATGCAGATTAGTAGTTTAGATTTTCTCCCAGCGAATCTTTGCAATTTTTTAGCCCCCTTTTAGCCGCCTCTTTGCCAACTTTTTTGAGACCTGTAGCAGGCATCAAATTTGAAATGAGCTCATTTAGTGGATAAAAGCATTAAAAAAAATCATTTTATTCAACTTCCCAACATTTGCAGAATTCAGGTTGTAATACTCTCTGCATCAGAGAACAACAAAAAGGTGTCATACAGTGAGGACCACATGACTGCTAGGCAATTTCACAAAAACATCAGAAAGCAGATGTGGACACCAACCACTCCCATATTCTGCTTGGTATTCTTTGTGGATGGATTATGGTTCAGGACATAGATGCCAATAAAGTAGGCTATGCCATATAGGCCCCCACTCCAGATCAAACATCAATTTTTGCAAGCAGAACAAATAATTCAACCATGAATGCAGACAACAGCCACAGGGGCCAAGATTCAGAAATGGCTAAGAAGAGGAATAGTAAAAAACTATGATACCAACATATGGCATTGCACTGATGGAAGGTTTCTTCCTCCACGTAATTATCTGCCCGAGCTAATCAGGCAAGAAAATAGTAATGACTAAGTAGCAAAGACAGAAGTAATTTAAATCCAGATGACAACAGTCCAGACAATAAGGTGTTCTCCGTATTTGATACATATATTTGATAAATTGTAGTGTTTGTTACCATTAGGCAAAAATACAGTGATACAGTGCCAAAAGGGGAGGAGGAAAGACATGAAAATAACATTTGAGGAGGAGAAAGCAAAAAGATGAGAGAGAGAGAGAGAGAGAGAGAGAGAGAGAGAGAGAGAGATCCAAATAAAATAAAATCAATAAAGGAAAAGGAGAGAGATGCAAAGACAAAATACAAAAAAGAGGAAAGTAAATATAGTGATAAAATGTAAAAAAAAAAAAAAAGTAAAATGTATTGAAAGGATTGGAAGGAGAAAAAGAAAGCAGTCAAGTAGCAGGAGAAATACATAAAATTTAAAAAAAAAATTAAAAAATATTTAATTTTTATGAAAATTAAAGTATTCTTTGGTATTATTTATGTCACTCCATTGACCTGTCATGGGTTTTCTCACTTTAGTGAAACAGCATAGAAGACAGTGGCCAATCATGAATTATTAATCTGCGGATCATGTTGAAATACAAAAGTATCTGTATTAGATATGTAAACTGACAATGAGAAACATTCTAATTGTAGAAAATTGTTTGTGCATTAGTTAACCTAGGGCTGTTCTAGACAACTGGATAAGATTGCTGTGGGATAAGTGAATTGAAGTGAATTGGAACATGAGACGTTTAAAAAATTCACTGAATGCAGAGGGCCCCATATGCATGTTCGCCTTGAGCCCCCAAATTGCTAAATCCGCCACTGGTTTGTGGGCAGGATAACTAATGGAGACATTTTACACCACCACATACTGGACTTTTCAGAGACATAGCACTTGATTTTGTAGAATACAAAATGTAGAAAAGGTACATTCTTGTGCAGTGGTACATCGGTATACGAAGGCTCCTTTAAGATTCTTTGCCTTAAGAACTGAAATCTTGCAAGAAATTTGCATCAGCATATGGCACATTTTTTGCATACGGGGTAACAAACCAAGCTGTAATGAATCTCGGCTTACAGCCACGTTCTGTGTACGCTTTATGCTGTTTAAACCTTTCGTCAGTGGAAAGCCAAACAAAGCGAGTTTACATATTTGTGTGTTTCATTTTTTGGTTTTAATAAAAAAAAAAAAACAAGGCCAGCAGCAAGAAAAATTTAGCCACTTTCAAAAAAATAAAAACTGTTTTTATGTGCAAAAAATATGATTATAGTGTTGGAAATTGGTAATAATGGTAATGTTTTTGGAGGACTGGAAAGGATTATTTCCATTTACATTATTTCCTATGGGAAAATGTGTTTTGATATATTAAATTTTCGCCTTAAGAACTCGCCTCCGGAACGGATTAAATTCGTATGACGATGGACCATGTTAGACAGTATTGCCTCTCATTGGTTGTGCGCGCGCGAGGAATTATGGGTAATGTAGTACCTACGACACTTCCGGGATTTAATTTAGTTTAACGAATATAGCTGAAACTAGTATTTTAGAGTGACTGAAATTATATTGTATCTTATAGTGATCTTAATCTTAATAATCATCGTTAATAATAAAACAATTCTTTATTTATAATTTTAAAAAAGGACAGCGATTTGACTTCCGGAATTTGATCATTCTGTTTCCGGTTTACGGCGGGAAGAGCGAACTGATGTGAATTCCAGTGTGTGTTTGTGGGGATAATTTTGGCTCTTTGCTGTGTAAGTGTTTGGCGCGGAGGGGAGCGGGTGCGCGTGTTTATTTATTCCCGGATCTGTGATTAATAACAGGGGAGCCGTTTAGCCGTTAGCGAGGCTCCGGAGTGTCCGCGGGTGTCGCAGCGCGTGCAGAAGCGCGCGGGCCTCACGATGGAGGTGACGGAGATCCGGCTGCCGGCGGGAGCGCGTGCTGTGCGGCTGCGGGAGTGGAAGGTGGAGCCCGGGGCACCGGTGAAGGTGGACTCCGTGGTCGCGCTATGCGTGGCGATCCCTACCGACGCGGAGGACCAGGAGCAGCCGCACAGGGGGTTGGCGGAGAAGAAGGTGAAGTCTGACCGCGCAGGAGTGGTGAGAGAGCTGTGTTACCAGCTCGGAGAGGTCATATCTCCCGGGTAAGCGGCTAGCTACGGGCTACAAACAAAAACAAATACGCACACACCTCCAACGCGTGCAGCTCATCCACACAAACATGTGACTCACTTCAGGAGGGAAGTCATGAAACGGTCAGTTACCCGCCATGTGACGTCACTGCTCGAGCGCGCACGTGATGAACTGTAAACACATAATTGTATACAGTCTGACGTGTGAGGTGTGATTTCCATTCCCATGTTCCGTCACCACTGTTTTCCCTGTTTAGTCCTTGATGTGCGTGTCTGGGGATTGTTTTCTACTTGTTATTGCGGGATAGAAAAGATGGTGACATCTAATATTGAGTAGGTCCCCCTTTTGCCACCATAGCAGTGATGCGCGGTGTGTTCTGACGCCTTTCTCTCAGTAACCTTTTCATCAATTTGATCTGCACCAACACTTCTATTGGATCGGGCTACCCGGACCAGCCTTCGCTCCCCATGTGCATCAATGAGCCGTGGACACCCATGATCCTGTTTTCTGTCCCTGGATCACTTGTGGTATGTAGATCTTCGATCCTGATTGCTTATATTAGGGAGCAAGTGAACCCTTTGCCCATTTTTTCCATAGGAGCCAAATTGTGATTTCTAAATTGTGACTGGGTGAGAGCAACACGAAAACGGCAGCTCCAGTGAGATGATCCTGATCAGGATCTATCAAAAAAAGCATCCAAGGCTCACTGAGTCACATGTGGACTGAAAGCTGGCCCGTGTAGTCTGATTCAGTAGAAGCACTAGTGTAACTCAAATTGCTGAAAAGCTTAATGCTGGTTCTGGTGGAAAGGAGTTAAGGCGGGACCTGCAGTACTCGATATTAGGCAGGTGGTCATAATGTTATTACTGATCGTTGTGTATTTAAACACGTTTATTTATGCAGTGTCGGGAAAAGATAAATTTATACTTGTTGTAAACTTTGATCATTTCAGTTCGCTTCAAACTGGAACAAGTTGCCCTCTGACCGCTTGTTATGAAAGATGATGTTTAAAATTAGTTAAAGGTAGAATTATTGTTGATGAAGCGTTTCCGGTGCTTACCGAAGTGGGGCAAACACAGACACGAATACATCTCTTCCTCTGAAGAGTTTTTTGATGTCCAGATGCAAGAGTTTTAACGCTAAGGAAACGTGTTAAACATTTATATCAGGAAGATAAACTGATCCCAGATGGATACGTTGAGGGGGGGGGAAAGTGCACTTACGGGACGACTCACTAACGCTCTATTGCTTCTCACACTGCACGATTTTTGAGATCGGTCCACATACGCCGGAGTTCCTCTCCAGATGAACATCATTTCCAGATCTCACTGTTGCAAGACAACAATAGAGACATGTTAGTGACTGCGAGTGTTTTATAAAGGAAAAAAAAATTGTAACATCTATTTCAGTTTGACTTGGTAGAATAAATCCTTTAGCAGCGATTTAACCTATAGAATGAGCTCCGAGACTCCCCAAAACTATCCACTGAAGCTCGTCCGTTTTTTTTTAGCAGGTGTGGTGTGAGAGATAGCAGAGAGGACATGATGTTATGTTACTTAATAGAGCATCCTGAGCGAGAATATAAACTATTTTCTCCATACATCACTGCTGAAATTTCTCTGAAGCAAGCGATTTAATGTCGCGTGTCTTTTAACGTCCACTCCTGATGAGCTCTGGTGACCCCCCCCCCTTTTTTTTCACCAATTAATGCATTAATATGTCACTTAATGTTATCTTGGTATTATTATTATTATTATTATAATAAAAGTTGATATTCCAGTGACGGGCATGGGTTAGGAGCATGAAGCATGCACGATGAGAAGACAGACGCATGGTCCCGTATCAGATTAGTGTATGAACGTGGCTCAGATCTGAATTCACATCTCTGATACATTAAGGGACCAGTGAGTGTGTGCGTGTCAAGGCAGAACAATTTTCTTTTTGGATTAGTAAAGTTTTTTAAATATTAAGTGCGTGTCCATTTTACCTGGAATATCATCAGATATTCAGATATTTTTCATATATATCTCATGGTGTGTTTGTGTGACCCAGGGATGTTATAGCCAGAATAGAGGAATGCAGCCACCCCATAGTGATGAAGGGTCTGTGTGCTGAGTGCGGTCAGGATCTAACACAGTGAGTAATTCACATTTTACACTTCAGCTTTAAGGTTGAGACCAGTGTGTAAGGCTCACTGTGTGTGTGTGTGGTTTAAAGGCTACACAACAGGAACGGGAAGCAGCAGAACCCCATCTCGACAGCGATGGTATCCATGGTGCACAGTGTTCCTGAGCTGATGGTCAGCTCAGAGGTGAGTGATGAAGTCGAGCTCCTGTCTTATGATTATAGTAATCAGTGCATTCATTACATAATACTACAAATGTAGTATTTTTGTATATATTTATATAATGTGTATTACGCGTGGCTTTGTATGTGAGGAATTTAATCGCACACTTATGAGTGTTTTTTTTTTTTTTTAATACACAGCGCCACCATCTGGTCAATTTTGGAACTAAAAAAAATATGATAGAAATCCATCTCCAAACAGTATCAGCTGTACACCCTGTCAAAGTGACGTTTTATCTAACAGATTTAAATGTGATTTGGAGTCCTGTACAAATAGTTTTTTTTCTGAGACAGAACCTCTTGATTCTTTATTTATTTTACATTTTTTAAGCCCATTTGTTTGGTTTGATGTTCTGTACACAGTTGAAATGATACCTTCTTTTTAACTATAKAGATATTATATATTTATGGATGATCTTGATTACAGTAGATCAGACGCTGTTAATCTAGTATTTGTATCAATCAAGTACATCTACAATTAGGCATTTGGCAGACGCCCTTATCCAGAGCGACTTAACCAGAGAGACTTTTTATCTCATTCTACATCTGAGCAGTTGGGGTTAAGGACCTTGCTCAAGGGCCCAACAGGGACAATTTGGTGGTAGTGGGACTTGAACCTGGGACCTTCCGAACTGTAGTTTTTTTTTTTTTTTTTTTCACATTTCATACAAATTTTTTTGATGGTATAAGGGTCGTTTTTACATTTAAATTTCAGAGTCACGTACCTCCTCTGATTGCGATGAAACAAAACCTATACGTTACCTCAAGCTCGGCCAAATTTACCAGTCCGGACAAAAATTTCAAAAATCAGCTTATTTTTCCGCAAATATCTTCAATGTACAGACTCACCAACGTTCCTGTTTTGTTATATGTAAAGACCTTTGTATAGATATTGTATTATATAGTGACTTGTGTTTGTATATATGTGTGTGCATGTGTGTGTGTTGAGAACAGCAAGCGGAGCAGCTGGGCCGAGAAGACCAGAAGAGGCTCCACAGGAACAGGAAGCTGGTTCTGATGGTGGATCTGGACCAGACTCTGATCCACACCACAGAGCAGCACTGCCAGAACATGTCCACCAAAGTGAGGAACATCTCTGCTTTCAGAATCCTGACACTTACTTTAGTTCTCAGCAGTGTGTTCCTGACTGTCTCTCTGTGTGTGTGTGTGTGTGTGTGTGTGTGTGTGTGTGTCGCAGGGAATTTTCCATTTCCAGTTGGGGAGAGGGGAGCCCATGCTGCACACGCGTCTCAGGCCTTACTGCAAAGAGTTTCTGGAGAAAATTTCCAAGATGTACGAGCTGCACGTGTTCACGTTCGGAAGTCGACTCTACGCACACACCATCGCAGGTGACCCGATATAAAAAGACTCTGATTTTTTTCTTTTCCGTTCTTTCCGTATGTTTTTGGGGAATTAAACATTTGCAGTTATATTTTAAGTCTTAAGTTTGATATTTTCAGGATTATAAGTCCTCATGTCTTCTCAGGAAGTTTTCATACAGTCTGGAAGTTTTAAGGAAACATTTGAGTCCCTGGTTTGAGATTAGGCAGCCGTTCACAGATGTGCGCTGAGGGGGACCACGGAACCAGAAAGACGAATTTGTTCACACCTTTAGCAGCAAGTCGGGTGTTGGGTAGTCAGAGTCACCCTGAGATTAGACATGGCCCTCTGATCGGGACAGCGTTGGTGAAAAAAAGCTGTGAAACAGTATTATATAAGATCACTTAAATCATACATTTCATAGCTTGAATTTTTTTATCTTAATTTTTTTGTTATTAAAAAATCCAGTACCCAGACGAAAAAAAAAAATCTCACTCACTAACATTTCAATGGACWGCTTTTGGTTTCGATTACAACCATGGCATCGTTTCGATAAGCTGGTGCAATGTCACAACATTTATTTCCAACCAGAATCACATTAATTTCTCCCAAAGATCTTGTATTGATGCTGTGAGAGTGGGATGGCTGTGATCTTCTAGCACATCACAGAGATTCTCAATGGAGTTAAAGTCTGGACTCTGTGGTGGCCAGTGGATGTGGGAAAATGATGCCTTATGCTCTCTGAACCGCTCCTTCATCATTAAACCCTGATGAATCTTGGTATCGTCATCTTGGAATTTGTCTGAACCATGAGGAGGGGAAAAAATACTTTAATGGAAAAACATAGTTACAGTCGACCCGCGTTCGGAAGTCTATAGGGGTTCAGAGTTTGTGGCCTCAGTCGTTCACGGACTCGTTCTCAGCGCCTGACTACTAATTGTTAATGGAAACCTTCGCAATTCACAGAAACCGCAAATATTCTCCACGTTTTTTTATGACTTTTTTCATACCAATGTCTAATTGTGCATGTATTTTAAGGCTAAACTATTGAGAACAATAACATAATTATTGATGTAAATTCAGCAAAATATTCTATATAAAACATAGTACTGTATATTTTTTTATACTGTAGTGTTACATAGCAACTGTAGATGAAAATGTGGCTTGTGATGGTGAATTATTACTGTATTTACCCTACAGTATTTATACCAAAGAAAATGACGGCGCTTTTATGAATTACAGTACACACAGAGGGGTAACACTCCAGCACTGTGTGAGACACAGCAGTACTGTACAGTATACGGCTTTACCTTTACATTCTTTTTGTTTTATTTTTTTTTGCCATGACCACGATTACATTGTTGTTTAAGAAATGAGAAGCTCCTCACTGTATCAGTTACAGTTAAATAACTTGTTTCCAACTGAATCACATTAATTATTGCAGTAATTATCCAGTGGAAGGGTTAGGGTTAATTAAGCACAGACTTTAAATGATAGTCCTGGTATTTAAAAAAGCCGGGTTTTAATGTTTAGATTTTTTTGTGTGTATTGCCTTAAAATGTTACCTTCTGCATTTTCAGCAAATTCTGCTATCAGACACRTCGACGACCGTGACGATGTGCCCCATAATCCTGTGTATGGGTACTCCGATCCGGATTTTTGGGGCAGATGACTAGAAGTTGTATTGGCCGATACCGATCACCGATTACAGTGTCTACTCGAAGCCTTATCATGTAGTATTATTTACTAAACTATATCTAACAACATTGTATATTAAGTATCGCCGGAAGTTCTGCAAGGGCAGCAAGCATCCACGAGGGCCGGCAAAAAWTTAAGCATGTTGAATTTTTCGAGCGGAAAGATGGAAACGTAATCACATCGCTAAAACTCGCAGAGAATCATGATGAAGTGTACTTGCAGCTACCGAGCGGAACCGCATAGGTGAGATAGTAGGGGTATTACCGACAGCTGAGTGAGCGGCGGCGCTCGAGTTGCTGTGCTCTCCTGCTCTTTTAGCGCGAGCCAACTTTGAAAACTGTCTTTGTTCCTTTATGTGACTAACCTTCAAAAGTCTGATGAGGTTCGTGGTGTTAAAATGTTTTGGGTGCTTCCCACCTCGTTGAATTCGCTTGTAACACAGGTTTCAGATTGCTAATGTATTGTCTTTTTCACACAACACGTAGAATTGCCAGACCGATGAAGCCATTTTAGCAGCGCGCAAAAAATTGTTTGGYGTCATCTGATCAGCTTTTCTATATCGTCCATTATGGAGACTGYCGATCAAACTTCCCAAAGCAATCATCGGCCGATTTATGATTGGCGACCGATCAATCGGAGCACCCCTAATTCTGTGTCAGTTACATCATTACATTCCAGTATATAGGTCCATTCCATTCCAGTGTTTACAAGATACACAGAGGAATGCAGACAAAAAAAAATCAAGTTTGCGCAGGTTAACTGACGTAGATCTGACTCAAATCTCACAGATTAAATTTACATTACTAACATGCTCAACTTTTATTTCATGTGTTCTGTTTTCTAAAAAGGCTTTTTGGACCCTGAAAAGAAACTTTTCTCACACAGAATCCTGTCTCGAGATGAGTGCATCGATCCGTTCTCCAAGACCGGAAACTTGAGGTATTTATCTCAAGGTCTTTTTTATTACATTACAGATAGTCCATGTTTTAATTAGGTGTAATGTTAGAATATATACACAAGTGCAATATGAACACCAAGTATGTTTAACCTGAATTTTTATTATTATTTTTTTTTGGTTTTGCTGTCTGTGAAGCATTCTGAGATTTACTGAAGCGGTTACACTGTAATACCAAATAATGCCACACGGTGGCACTTCATTTTTGTTGACTACAGCTGAATGTGTGTCGTCTTGTTTTGGGCTCCGTGTAGGAACCTGTTCCCGTGTGGCGACTCCATGGTGTGCATCATCGACGAYAGAGAGGACGTGTGGAAGTTCGCCCCTAATCTCATTACAGTGAAAAAATACGTCTACTTCAAGGGGACGGGCGACATCAACGCTCCACCCGGGTCAAGGGAGGCTCAGCTGGCGAAAAAAAGCACAGGTAATGTAACTTATATAATACTGCGCCCGCACACATGAGGTGCAGATCCTGACGCCTATAATAAGATAATCACGRGTTATAATAATAATAAATGATAATAATTAATAAATAATAATTAATCGGTTTACCGGTGGCTCTGCCCACATGCAGATCCTGACAGCAGCGTGMTACCATTACCTGCAAATGGATSTCCAATGTGTAACRCCTGTGGCATTTAGTTTATTCTACATACAGTCAAGCATGAACAAGTACTTGTGTTAACATTTGGATTAATAAATAGGTACAGGAGCTGGAGTGCGAGACGGAATTGTCCGCACTAATGGCATTGTTCTACCAGAAGTTAATTCTGTTACTGCTACCTGTCGTAAAAAGAATAAAAGAATAAGAAGGGCATACTGGTGGTCGAACATGCTCGGCAGCGAAATACAGAGGCTTCAGGATTTTTGGTCTGTCATGTAGAACCAAAGGTATCATAAAGTTTAAAATGTATACATTTTACGTATGTTTTGAACTCACAAAACGCGCAGACAGCTAGTCCCCAACTTGCACACATTCGARTTACGGATTTAAAGTTGGAGACCGCATGGCTACATTTGACGTGTGAGGGTCATTTCCTTAAGCGCGGTTACAGTTTTTGGCCACATGATGGCAGTGTGTGGAAAGGGGACAGAGATTTAGTCCATTTCTTGTATTGGTTTGCTTTACATTGTATTTTCATGTCAAAGGCATATAAGACCCACTTTATCAGATTTAAGAACAAATTGGACATACAAACGTGCTCCTGGAACAGAACTCGTTTAGAAGTCGGGGATTCCTGTTGTTGTTGTTGTTGTTGTTGTTGTTGTTATTATTATTACAACCAAGCACAACCATAAAACACGAATCTATGTGACCCATTTAAAAATGTTTTTTTTTTCTCAGTCATGTTTATAAAGTTAAAATGAAATAAAAAAAAGTGATATGAATATCAAATAAATCAAAACATTTTGTTAAAGGTCACATGTGTTTGCTGTTTGTTGTACAAAGCGGACCACTTCATTCCGTTCGGCTGGATAGCACCAAATTTCACACCTGTTGGAAACTGTGTGTGTGTGTGTGTGTGTGTGTGTGACTTCTGTGGCTTATTTTTGCCAATCAATTAATTTCAGATTTTAACTGTCATTTTATAGGCAGCCTGGCGAGTCAACCTCTGGAGACCACCAGCACATCTGGATCGCTAGCGGATGAGGGTAGGAATAACGGCCGTCGGAAACAGGACAAGGATAAAAAGTCTCTTCATGATGACGCAAGACACGAGGAGACGCAAGGAGCATCAGCTAGCCAGAGAGCTAATCCTGATGGAAAGAGGACAGAAAAGTCTCATTCGAGTAACAAATCCGACATTAAAGCAGAAGAGTCGGGGGTCTCGGACGGGGCGAGGCAGTCGGGTGATGCTGAGGGGCGAGAGACTGTGACTGTAGCCGAGGGAGGTGACTCGGGTAAAGTGGGATTGGCCAGTAACAAAAACGATCGTTCCTTAGAAACCATACAACCAAAAGACACAAGCGTAGATGAGGAGTGCTGCGGTAGAGAGGAGAACGGAGACGGCGGGTTGGACGCGGACGGCGTCCGTGACGTGGATGAGGAGAGTTTGGGTGATAACGGATGCGACAAGAAGGAGACCGAGACGGAGTCTCAAAACAGCGAGCAGTCGGGTGTCACCATGGGTGAGGAGTCTTTAGACCACAGCATGGTGGATGAAGAAGAGGAGGAGGAGGAGGACACGGACAAGGACGACCATTTGATTTACCTGCAAGAGATCTTGATGCGCATTCACAACGAGTATTACTCGCGCTACGAGGCTTACCTTCGGGGGGACTTCTCCGAGACGCCAGACATTCGTAAGATCGTTCCTGAGCTGAAGAGCAGCTCGCTCGCAGGCACCAACATCGTGTTCAGTGGCCTTTACCCCACAAACTACCCCATGGAGCGAACTCGAGAGAGCTACCACGCAAAAGCTCTGGGTGCCAAAGTCAGCAAGAGCCTCGTGCTCAATGCCAAAGACCCCGACTGCACCACCCACTTAATCGCTGCACGTGCAGGTACGTCACACACTGTTTACACAACACACAACTGTTTGGCTCTGATATTTAATACAACCGTACTGTATCACTACACTCGTCTGTGTTCATCAAATCCACACTACTGTTCCTCCCGTTACTTTGGGCTGTCAGTCAGGGTTTACACCACMAATAGCAATATCAATATTAATGTTAGCGATGGGAGTCTACAGGGAGCAGGCGAAGCGAAATGACCACGCTACCTCGGCTGATTAGATTTGTAATGCATTAATGGTTTTTTTTGTTTGTTTTTTTTTGTTACAATGATAAACACACTGGATGCTGCATGCCAAAGTATGATTAGTTAAGAGTGCTGCTTTTAGAATTAAAACAACATATAATGCAAACATATAAAAAAAAATTGGCCACAAAATAGAAGAATTGTGATATGTAACTATATGTTTTTTTATTTCTTGTCTGTGGAACTTTTTTATAACTTTTATATAGATGTTCAGCTCCACTGCGGCCTTGCTTGTTCAGTGTTGCTTAAATACTAAATATACTCTGTAATACTAATCTAATAGTAATACTAWTAGTACTCAATCTAATGTTCAGTCGTATTTGCTGCAGGTTTTCACAGATTGATAATAATAATCATAATAATCAATCAATCTGTGTGGTATATGTTTGACTGGAACGAAAACCTGCAGCAAAACATTTGTAAGTCTGAACATTAGATTTAATACTATTAGTAGATTAGTATGACGCAGAATATTTTTAGTGTTTAAGCAACATTGCGCAAGCAAGGCCGCAGTTGTGCTGAACATTTGCAGATTTATAAAAAAGTTCTGCAGACGAGAAATTAATTAGAGATGAGGTTAAAAAAAAAAAAAAACATACAGGCGTCCCAAAAAAATTTGACATCATTTGAAATGAATGAATAAATATAAATGTAAAAAATAAAAAATAAATGAATATCTGAGGAACTACATGGCCTAGGCAAAAGAAATTAAATAGGCTTTATGTTGAAAAATAAAAGATTCATTTATCAAAATCCCAACAACATATTCAAACAATTATAGATTTTCTAATCAATCACAAAGTTTCACAAATGTTTCCACAAATGTTCAGTAGTCCAGCTCCGACACGTTCACTTACGGTGAGTCCCTCGTGTGCTCCGCTGTAGCACAGTGATTCTCTTCTCCTCCAAATGCGAACATTATGCTTGTTGACTYCGCCAGCACGTATTCGTAAGAATCCGACCTCATCACTGAAAACAAGACGCTCCTTAAACGCCTCACCTTGAAGTTTCTGTTGAATTAAACGAAGTAAAACATTAAACTTGGTTAGTTTTTATAGATCTYGTTAAAATTTTAGATAGTTTGATCGAGAGATGGTGACGTCGTCAGACTACGAAATTGTGTCTGATTATTTTGGGAGACACATTTTATTATATTTTGTTATAGTATGAGACGGCAGGTCAGTTTTAGACGTAGAATCGTAATCCCCCAGGGACTGATCAGACTAAAAATAATAATAAACATGGGAAATTCTCTTTCATCGACTTTATATAACATCGCTCGGTCTTGTGTATCACTCTAGAGCATGATGACAACAGAATAACTGCCTTTCTGTCACCTAGCAACCAGAGATGCACTGAGGACGATTTGGTTACCGTTTTCTGATTATTTTTTAAGTTTTAATTTTTATATAAAGTCTGACCTTTTTGACCGTCGGTCACACACCACAGTTGAACATCAATTAGAGTAAACCAATTTATGATTGATTTAATAATCTGTTTAACATCACAGTCCTTGTGATACATTTTGCATATCACATTTTTCATGTCGAGCTTTTCCTCATTTTAAGGCTTACTTCCTTAACCAGATCACGCCCACGTCCAGGAGTGGCCTGTCCAGAAAAGTTGTGTAACGGGTCACCGTGAGGGACATCGCCTACCATTTTACAAACCCACGTTGTCACTAGGCGCAGTTGGCTTTACACAAACGCACATGCACACACACACGCAAACACACTAGCATGCACACGCACACACACACGCACACACTCTTGCACGCACACACACGCACGCACGCACACACACACACACACACGCGCGCGTTCCTCTGACTATGTGTGCGTATCAATATGTCCTAGAAACCAAAGCAAGCGTCAAGCAGTACCTTGATACCATACCATAGAAATCACATAGCAACACCATGGCAACTATTTTGCACGTCATATGCAGCCGTACCATGGCAACCACCCAACATCTGCCTGCAGTTCTATAGCAACAGCATAAGCAACCGACACACACCTGCATGCAGATCACTATGGATACAACAACATTTTATTTCATGATTCTCGATCACATCCTCGGTTTTCTATGAGAAGCTCCATAGTTTATATGCTAAAACCTGTACCGGGTCTGAGGATGAATTTGTTCGTTTGTACCTGTATATTTGAAATATGAATATCTGAATCACTATATGTCCTGTGGGCGAACGGATTTAAATAGATTTGACAGATATATTTGTCTAAATTTCAACGACACAGACGATCTCACAAAGGTCTTGAAGTCTGTAGTCCAGCTCTTCCAAAGTCCAGAACTTGGCCGTTTGTCATCATCACTGAAAGGAAAAGTAATGAAAAAACTAAACAAAAGTAAAACATTAAACTTAGTTTTTACACATCGTGGGAATTTGAGATCATTTGAGCGAGAGTTGGCGATGTACATTTTTGAGAMACCCTGTGTAATAAAACTCTTTTAGAGTTGGCGTGTCTATATTTTACATTAAACATATTTTTGCGGAAAAATAACTTGCGCGGATGTAAGATGAGTAATTGAACACACCAAGATGGTTTTTGGAATTTTGAAATGTGGTTTTCCACCTCCAGGTGTATTTGGCTTGAGGTAACATAGGCTTTGTTTCATCACCATCAGCATATGTAAAGTATGCCAATATTTAAATGAAAAACGCCCTTATATCTTAAAAAAAAAAAAAAAGTGAAAAAAAAATTTATTAATCTCAAAATTCAACAGATGACACCGTAGATTTTTTAAATATGCACTAACGAGTGTGATGTTGAAATCTAATTACTAAATGTGATTTCACATTTTCCTTCCGCGCACTTCAGAGTAAGACATAAAAATCATTAGTTCATCTCAAAATTCAACAGATGGTGCTGTTGTACGTTTTTGAATCATGTTCATGGGTGTGCGATTAAATTCTATGTGAGCAGTCGAAGTTCTACAAAGTCACAGGCACGTCTAGTTTATTATACAGTGAAAGCAGCTCAGTTTGCGTTCGTCTGTTGGAGATCAGATGTTTACAGCACTTTATCAGTTTTTGCTGGATAAACTCTTGTTATACCTTTTGAATATTCTTGTGTATTGGTTCATGTGTAAGGTACGGAGAAGGTCCGGCATGCCCARGCCTGTAAACACCTGCATGTGGTGAATCCGGATTGGCTTTGGGGATGTTTGGAGCGATGGGAACGAGTGGAGGAGCAGCTGTTCCCACTTAAGGAGGACTACACCAAATCACAGAGGTCTTACTCCGATCCTTTATTTTTTTTTAATTTCCTCTCTTGTGTCTCTCTCACTTATTTGACTGGCATTATAATGGTTGAAAGTTGCGCTCTATGGCATAATACAGTTATACATTTGATGATAATTATCTACATGTCATATTAATACTTTAGTAAATTATCAGTCTGTTAGGAACATAACCAATTCATTAGAAGACAAAAACTTTGCATCCACTTTCACATTAAACATGCAGAAGCAAGGACAAGTAGAGGAGGTTAGAAAGAAGCAAATTGAAAAAGCAGGGCCAACATGAAGACTGTGAGACCGTCTCCACGGGGAGTGAGTGATATATTTAGAAAGCAAAGCCGCGTAAAACTCAACATTAATCATCTCTGTGTAAAATGCTCTGTTGTTAAGGAGGTTCGAGTTTATTAACCACATTCAAATTTCATTAATTACCTGATAAAGAATAATATATATTACCCGATACTGTAAGATCAGCAGAAGTGAGTGTTTATTTCCTTTTTTTTTTTTTTTTTTTAAAGAAGTAGTAGCCCATCACCATTTCCTGATGTTCAAGAGCCCTTCCCAGCGCCTGTTATTGACCCTGTTTCCATCCAGCCCAAAGTCCGGCAGCCCCCAGAGGTTCACACGTATGATTCTGTAACTGGGAAGTTGATCCGAAGAGGCCCTCAGGTGCCACGCTCTCCTCAAAAATCATCTGCGATGACATCTGGACATGAAGTACCCTTTAGGTATTTCTCTCTCTCTGTCCATCTCTCCCTCTCTCTGACTACTGTATCTACAGCTGTGGCTAAAAGTAATGAGAACGACAAAAATATTTTCACAAAGTCTGCTGCTTCAYTGTTTTCAGATGTTACTCTGGTATACTAAAGTATAATTACCAGAATTTCACAAGTGTCAAAGGCTTTTATTGACAATTACACTACGTTTAACGTTTACGTTAGTATACCAGAGTAACATCTGACACAAAGATTTAAAATCACTGGAATAAGGGCTTGAAAAAGAGAGGTAATACGTGTGGCWTATGTTGTCCTAATACTTTTGGCCACAACTGTGGTTACATTCGCAATGGAAGGTTTTCCGTAATTTATGTTTGTCATCTTGACTCCTTAAGCCCAGACGTATTTCTCCTCTAAGGGAATTTACGGGAGGTTTAACACAGACCACACAGAACACTTATTTAAAGACGCCACATGGCGTTTCCCCTGACGATGTTGGGGTTAACGCGTTATGTGATGTGTCAAAATAGTATTTTCTTATATATCAATTTGTTCAAGAAATGCAGTCGGAGCAGGTCAACTATCACAAATTATAAGCTGTTGCGAAATTATGTAGAATTGTCGGATAGAATGAAACTTGCTTCCAGGAACATAAACAGGCATTTTTATTTTTATTATCTAGTTCTGTCTCATGTGCTACCCAATTGGAAATCATGTCATAGTTACACAAAGTCATAGACTGTCACATGACTGCAGCAGAATAAAAAAAAATTAAGTCAAGGATAAAGCTAGAAAAAGGAACTTTCCAGAACATTTAAAGTGAAACACATGTCTCACTGTGGGTCATTACTATGTGTTTATGAGACACCTGTCTCACTGTGCGTCCTTACTGTGGGTTTGTGAGACACCTGTCTCACTGTGCGTCCTTACTGTGGGTTTGTGAGACACCTGTCTCACTGTGCGTCCTTACTGTGGGTTTGTGAGACACCTGTCTCCCTGTGCGTCCTTACTGTGGGTTTGTGAGACACCTGTCTCACTGTGCGTCCTTACTGTGGGTTTGTGAGACACAGTAAGGACCCAGAGTGACGCAGCGTGATCAGACACGGCAAAGAGCGCATGAGGTTGATGAAGGGGGCGGAGTCTCTAGTTGATGATGTAAAGCATAAACTCACTTTGAGGATTTACATGCTGAATTTCTTTTCTCGTTTTTATTTGGGATAATTGACTGGAAATAAAGAGACCAATTCAGCCACACTGTGTCATGACATGAGTCACTGTGNAAAGTGAAAAAAAAATTTATTAATCTCAAAATTCAACAGATGACACCGTAGATTTTTTAAATATGCACTAACGAGTGTGATGTTGAAATCTAATTACTAAATGTGATTTCACATTTTCCTTCCGCGCACTTCAGAGTAAGACATAAAAATCATTAGTTCATCTCAAAATTCAACAGATGGTGCTGTTGTACGTTTTTGAATCATGTTCATGGGTGTGCGATTAAATTCTATGTGAGCAGTCGAAGTTCTACAAAGTCACAGGCACGTCTAGTTTATTATACAGTGAAAGCAGCTCAGTTTGCGTTCGTCTGTTGGAGATCAGATGTTTACAGCACTTTATCAGTTTTTGCTGGATAAACTCTTGTTATACCTTTTGAATATTCTTGTGTATTGGTTCATGTGTAAGGTACGGAGAAGGTCCGGCATGCCCARGCCTGTAAACACCTGCATGTGGTGAATCCGGATTGGCTTTGGGGATGTTTGGAGCGATGGGAACGAGTGGAGGAGCAGCTGTTCCCACTTAAGGAGGACTACACCAAATCACAGAGGTCTTACTCCGATCCTTTATTTTTTTTTAATTTCCTCTCTTGTGTCTCTCTCACTTATTTGACTGGCATTATAATGGTTGAAAGTTGCGCTCTATGGCATAATACAGTTATACATTTGATGATAATTATCTACATGTCATATTAATACTTTAGTAAATTATCAGTCTGTTAGGAACATAACCAATTCATTAGAAGACAAAAACTTTGCATCCACTTTCACATTAAACATGCAGAAGCAAGGACAAGTAGAGGAGGTTAGAAAGAAGCAAATTGAAAAAGCAGGGCCAACATGAAGACTGTGAGACCGTCTCCACGGGGAGTGAGTGATATATTTAGAAAGCAAAGCCGCGTAAAACTCAACATTAATCATCTCTGTGTAAAATGCTCTGTTGTTAAGGAGGTTCGAGTTTATTAACCACATTCAAATTTCATTAATTACCTGATAAAGAATAATATATATTACCCGATACTGTAAGATCAGCAGAAGTGAGTGTTTATTTCCTTTTTTTTTTTTTTTTTTTAAAGAAGTAGTAGCCCATCACCATTTCCTGATGTTCAAGAGCCCTTCCCAGCGCCTGTTATTGACCCTGTTTCCATCCAGCCCAAAGTCCGGCAGCCCCCAGAGGTTCACACGTATGATTCTGTAACTGGGAAGTTGATCCGAAGAGGCCCTCAGGTGCCACGCTCTCCTCAAAAATCATCTGCGATGACATCTGGACATGAAGTACCCTTTAGGTATTTCTCTCTCTCTGTCCATCTCTCCCTCTCTCTGACTACTGTATCTACAGCTGTGGCTAAAAGTAATGAGAACGACAAAAATATTTTCACAAAGTCTGCTGCTTCAYTGTTTTCAGATGTTACTCTGGTATACTAAAGTATAATTACCAGAATTTCACAAGTGTCAAAGGCTTTTATTGACAATTACACTACGTTTAACGTTTACGTTAGTATACCAGAGTAACATCTGACACAAAGATTTAAAATCACTGGAATAAGGGCTTGAAAAAGAGAGGTAATACGTGTGGCWTATGTTGTCCTAATACTTTTGGCCACAACTGTGGTTACATTCGCAATGGAAGGTTTTCCGTAATTTATGTTTGTCATCTTGACTCCTTAAGCCCAGACGTATTTCTCCTCTAAGGGAATTTACGGGAGGTTTAACACAGACCACACAGAACACTTATTTAAAGACGCCACATGGCGTTTCCCCTGACGATGTTGGGGTTAACGCGTTATGTGATGTGTCAAAATAGTATTTTCTTATATATCAATTTGTTCAAGAAATGCAGTCGGAGCAGGTCAACTATCACAAATTATAAGCTGTTGCGAAATTATGTAGAATTGTCGGATAGAATGAAACTTGCTTCCAGGAACATAAACAGGCATTTTTATTTTTATTATCTAGTTCTGTCTCATGTGCTACCCAATTGGAAATCATGTCATAGTTACACAAAGTCATAGACTGTCACATGACTGCAGCAGAATAAAAAAAAATTAAGTCAAGGATAAAGCTAGAAAAAGGAACTTTCCAGAACATTTAAAGTGAAACACATGTCTCACTGTGGGTCATTACTATGTGTTTATGAGACACCTGTCTCACTGTGCGTCCTTACTGTGGGTTTGTGAGACACCTGTCTCCCTGTGCGTCCTTACTGTGGGTTTGTGAGACACAGTAAGGACCCAGAGTGACGCAGCGTGATCAGACACGGCAAAGAGCGCATGAGGTTGATGAAGGGGGCGGAGTCTCTAGTTGATGATGTAAAGCATAAACTCACTTTGAGGATTTACATGCTGAATTTCTTTTCTCGTTTTTATTTGGGATAATTGACTGGAAATAAAGAGACCAATTCAGCCACACTGTGTCATGACATGAGTCACTGTGTCATAAGTCGAGACGTTGATGTACAATTCCAAATCTAAAGTTTTAACACGACACCTTCAGTCTTCAGTCAGTCTCAGAGCCGCGGGGCCTCTACTTGTACCCTTCACTTGTTTTATTTAGTGTTGCTGCATATCATCTTGTGCGGTGTRGAAAGTGTTAAGTAACTGTTTTTTTTCTCTCAGGGATATGAGATTTCTGCAGCAGGAAGATGTTGATAGTTCGAGACCAGACGATGAGCAGCCGGCGCCATCGCGCAGGAAACGCCAGCCGAGCCTGTCTGAGACCATGCCTCTCTACACGCTCTGTAAAGAGGACCTGGATAGTATGGACAGAGAGGTGAGACATGACGTGTAGACCTGACATCTTCCTGATGTCCTCATCAACCAGCAGTTGTACAAAGTTTAGTGTAACACTCCCTAGTCAATGTTGTGAGGCACTGTATAGTAAGTTTACAGTTTCAGGGCACAGTACAAATCACAAGTCGTGCCTAATGTGATAACGTTAGAAAAAAGAGGGTTCGAGAAGGGGGGGTTAAATAATGGAGAATAAATATATTTTAATACATTTTGTTGAGTAGCCCACGTTTGTATTACTTTATTTATTTATTTTGTATTGTTCAGTTTACATTTTCAGTGTTTAATTAGTTGTTGCTGTTAAGACCAACTGAAGAAACATCCACAGATAGGCCTGTTTTTAATATGCTGTGTATTGCTATTTTAATACTGAGATATTATTTGTGGTCCATAATGCATGCGCSGGTTTTCTACCATCAGTAGATTCAAAAGAATTAAATACAGGAAATTAAATGCCTTGTTGGATCATTTTTCCTACCTGTGTGCAGTTTAAGTGGTTTAAATTATTTTCGAACATCCGGGTTCTGCAGATACAAACGGACTGCGGTTCTACTTTTGTTTCAATCACGGTAGTAGCTCCTGTGTATTGTACAAAAATAGACACTGCAGTGCACCAGATACCAATATTTACAATTGTTTACAATGTTTTTAGTGTGCAAGTGAATGTATAAAATGTTTGTGCGTGTGGGGGTAGAAATGAGTCGGCCTCATCTGTTTTAATGCATCAGTTCGGAAACACAATGACCTAAAACTGCTGTCCTGATGGTGAATAATCCTAATTTCATTAACATCCTAAAATCCTCAACAAAACAGTGTTCACAGTCCAATACAGTGGAAAACAGCTCTGAGACAAAATGGCGTCCGTGATTCCCCTCACCATTTAAAGGCGCAGAGACAACACTGTTACATTTTATGAGGTTCGTTTCCTAAGGCTTGATTATGGTTTTATGGTTTCCACATGATGGAAGTGTGGGGAAAGGGGACAGATTTGGTCAAGTGGATTGGTATGAATATTCTTGTCAAAGGCGTATAAGACTCACTTTGTTGGACGAGTTCCGTTCCAGGAGCACGTTTGTAAGTCGGATTTGTTCTTAAGTCGGGGACATCCTGTTTGCTCCTTTCTGAATAGAAGTATAGTTTTAATTTTAAAGATGGACCAGGTCCAGAAGTGAGATGTATATGACTGTTGCAGGTGGATGATATTCTTGGAGAAGAAAGTGATAACGATAGTGAGGGAAAAGAGAAGGATGAGAGAGTGGAGGGTGAAGAGGAAGACGACACCAGCCATCGGAGTGCTGAACCAACAGATTACCAACAGACCCTGGGCTCGTCTGTCAAAGACACGACGTCGACATCTAAAGAAGATCGCAGTCAGACTGGGAGCACAGCAAGGTACCATATCTGTCAGTTCTTTTAGACGAATTCATGGAGTTTGTTACTTACATTGTGAATTACAATTTGCTTTTCGGTTATATACAAACAGGATTTCAGGTTCAGTTAATTATCTTCTTTTTTGAAAATCTGTTGCACTTGCTGCATCACATGACCATGTAACATATGCAGAGTAAAGTGCTCTTCCACATAAATGAGCTCACAGGTGGGGGGGAAGAGCGGATGCCCCTCCTACCCAGCGTATCTCCTCCTATATCTCTGGGTCATATACTTCTGTGGCATTGGCAGAAGTTTAACTTGTGACGCATCGAACACCTTTCTAAAAGTTCTACAGGCTGATTAACAAAATTAACAGAGGTATAAGACTTCTTATACTTCTTGTTTGTGGAGATCTTTGTTATACTGACATTCATTTGATTCATTCTTTGTCAGTCTTAAATACTATGACTCTACAGGGCTTCTGATTTTAATGAACTATACAGTTAAGCCTTGGATTGTGAGCAAATTCTTTACGGAAGCGTACTTGTAATTCAAAACACTTGTATATCAAAGCAAATTTCCCCATAAGAAATAATAGAAACTCCAATGATTCATTCCTCATCCCCCAAAAAAACTAAAATCATATAGAAATTATTAATACAAAATATAAAGTAAAAATAAAACAAATTAACCTCCACTTTACCTATTGAAAAGAATTGTGGCTGGTGTAAGAACCACATATTCGGACGTGATGGTCTTGGGTACACATACTTTTGGCCATATGGTGTGTCTGTTTGTATCTGTGATCTTGAAGAAAACCCACTGTGTAAATACCTGTCTTCGTTCTGAAAAACAACTAAGACATGGGGAGAATCGATTCAGCTATGTATTGCGATTGTTTTGTGTGGCAGTTCATGTAGTGAATCGCAATATTTAGGTGTTATTGTATAATATTACATCAGCTGATCCCTGATGATTCTCAGCCCTACTAACAGCCTTTGTTTTCTAGAGGTCACAAGAGGAAACTGCAGGACACCAGAGAAGAGGACGATGACATGGATGGAGACATGGCTAGCCAATCCAGTAAGGAGTCAAACGAAGACGGTAGTAGCTCAGAAGCAGATGAGATGGCTGCTGCCCTGGAGGCAGAATTAAATGACTTCATGTGAACAGTGAGACAAATGACGAATGGACCTTATGTTTCCATCACATCACGGCCCCAAACACTCACATCACCTCTACTCATGGGATGTGTGTGTGTGTGCGTGTGTGTGTGTGTGTGCGTGCGTGTGTGTGATAATTGTACATAGAACAGCCGTTGGGTAAATATTTGCAAATTGTATAAACAAATTGAATTATTAAGGTGTGAATGCCAGTTATTTGAGCTGTTCAATATTTTTATTGCATTACCTTGGGCAGTGAATGGCTAGATTTTCTTTGACTTTATAAAGGTTTTACACACACAAAAAAAAAAATAATAATAATAATAAAATAACAAATTTGTGATAACTGCCAAAGACTGTGATGGGCAGCTATATTTTTCAATTTCTGGTGTTCTCAATTTATTTTTCCTACTTTTTTGTCTATGCACAATAAAAACAATTATTTTATGATGTTCTATGACGTTTAGTTGACATTTCTAGATTAACTTGTAGAATTGCTGTAAACATTTACCTAAAAGTCCGCTTTCTTTACAGTATTTGGGATTTATGTGCTTTTATTTTTATGTTCATTTAAAAGTTGATGTATGATATTCTGCTTGTATATTCAATTTCATACTGCTTTTCCTTACTAAACATAATGTTGAAAAATAAAGGTTTTAAAGATCAAACACAAWTTAAGAAAGATTAAAGACAGGCTTTCTGGAAACCTGAATATATTTTTTATGTGGCTTTKTGACTGCACAGATGATTATGATGTATACACAGYGCTGAATGCAGGCAGTTTTCCTAAAGATGTYAAGAATCATTCTGTACAGACAACAGCAGATAAAGTTTTAAAATGTTTAAATGCCCTAATAAAAAAAAAACTTTTGGAAAAGTTCCATATTGAATTTCACTGATAAAATCCTTCATTTGAATGAGACCAAAGCACAGAGAAAAAAAAATGTATATAGTATGAATATTATGTTTGGATACAGTCTTACAGAACTTCAGTTTTCAGTCCCTGAAATTTCCATTTTGATGCATTAAATAACTTAGATTATGGCACTTTTTTATTTAAACTCATTAAATTTTGAAAGTGATCATAAATATTGGAACACTTACTGGTGTCTTGTTGCCCAGGTGAGTTTTGTTAGATTGATTGTTTTTATTGTGTAAAGCTTCTTTGCGACAATGTCAATTGTTAAAAGCGCTATACAAATAAAAATGAATTGAATTTTTTAAAATAGTTCATAGCTCTGATTATCTACTCTCGGTTTCATCTGTGAAGACTGCATTTGTTGTAAAAATTGATGAATTAACATGAGGACCAGGGAGTTGTCTAAGGAACAAAAGTAAGCCATTCTGAAGCTGAAAAAGTCAAAAGTCATTGAACAATCGCTGAAAGAAAGCATTGTGAAAGCATTAGTGGTGGGGGAGAGGAGTCAGTAAACATTCTCCACAGGGCAGGGATGAAGCTATCACTATCCACTGTTTGAAAAAGCCTTTGAGAGCAGAGATATTTGGCCATACCTCAAGATGGAAACCTTTCATCAACAGTAAGAATCAGAAGGAAAATTCACAAAGAAAAGCAGGGATCTGCAGGTTTCAAATCCAAAAAGTAAATGGTAGTGAATTATGGGCTTTGGTACACTGTAGTTTATACAACAATTAGATCCAACCAAGCAATTTGATAGAAAACGAGGCATTCCATGAGTGCTGATAAAGGCTACAACAACACTGGGACGTTCATCCTATGTATCGCTCCTCTTCACACATGTTGAAGATTGGTTTATTACACCAACTGTCAGTCTCCAGTCCCGGTCCAGTTGCTAGAATTGTTGTAACCAAATAACTGAACAAAAAAGAAAAACAAATCATAATCTGTTGATCATATGGCATTTGGAGAACTTTTTTATAAAAACAGTATCACCCTTGAAGTCACACTGTTGTGCTTAATATCAGCACGCACTTCTCCTGAGAGCACTCCTCAAGGTCATATTGCTTAAATTTACCATAGTAAGTTACAATGACCTGTGGTATACTATGACAACTTGCTATTAGGTCAGGTATAGCATAATAAGTTACTCCTACAATGATATACTACAATAAATTCTTATTAGGTCGGGTATATTGTAATAAATTACTATGGGTTTTTGAACTACTACTGTTTACTGCAGTAAATTAGCAAACTACTTGCAGACAATATGTAAACTGGAAAACAATTTATAAAAGTAGTGTAGTTAATTAGTGTTAACTCAACGCATTACCTTGTATTAATCAGGCATGTTAATTTTGCATTGATTTAATCTCTGTAGCATGTGTCAAGTATACTGTAAATTACTATGGGCTATGTTATACTGTAATCAATTAGTATTAGGTCAGGTATACTATAGTAAATTACT
>QMIH01000723.1:0-18223 GCA_003987875.1 Clarias batrachus
CTGCTTTATGAGTGGGTCCTACTACACACTGATTTACTCCTACTGAGTCCAGTATGGACAAGAAAGCTGTTCTCAGAGGGTCTTCTGGATTCTCACAATGAATATTAAAGTCTCCAGCAATTAACGCTTTGTCTACAGAAACAACAAGGTTTGAGAGGAAATCTCCCTTCTCTCTGAGAGAGCTCGTCCAATCACCTCTCTCCAGGCCCCTGGCTGCCGGAGGCCCAGAAATTGACTTGTAATGTTTGGACGATATAGCTAGCACTTTATACATGTGCTTTACACTGCGCTCATTCATTTTTAAACTGCACGTAACAACCTCTTATTCAAGATCCACAACACTTGGTTGTGCAAGTGCAGGCTTGGTATGAGAGGCCACACTTTCAACCTCTGGTGTGAGTGTGGTGTGGGAGATCACACAATCAGCATCTAGCTTGAGCCTGGTTTAGCAGGTTACCCCATTTCCCGCTTGCCCTGGGTATGGCATGAGAGACTGCCCTATAAGCCTCTGGCATGAGCTTGGCATAAAAGACAGCATTATCAGCTGCTACACCTTGAACAAAGAAACATGATGCCTTAAATACAAATACTAATCAGAGGGCAAACTGAAAGCAGCTGAAAGTAAATGTCCCACTAGGGAGACAATTAGTGACCCGACGTGAGCTAAAACAAAATGCAAACCAACACTTAACAAAACAGAAGTAGGCACCATAGAGCTTAGAGCTGTGATGAACACTATAAGCTGAATGTGTGGCACGTGATGTGAGAGGAATGACATAGTTAGTATAAACTATATATGTGTGACATAGTCTATACGAAATTATGCGTTGTTGTTGCAGTGCTGTAGAATGCTCAAGTGTCACTGGTTAGGAAGTGTCAATGAATTAAATAGAACTGCACAGCTGCTAATAGTTTCAGTTGCAAAAAGTAGAATAAAAAAAGAAGTAGAAAATAAAGCACACAATGGGCAATTTTGGTAATTTAAAAAATAATCAACTTTAGGGCGGTAACAGCACCAAACCACCTTTCCTAGAACAGCATGACCTCTTACTCGACTCACCCTTTGTCCCTCTTTTTCTCTTTGTCTCTTCTCTCCCAGTTCGTTCCCAGATTTCTACTATCACTATGGCCACCTTTAATACAACAGTGGCCTCCTTTAATGTGGGCTACACTGATTTCTTCACGGAGCACATTAAGAAGCTTTGCAATCCTAATCCCATCCCAGAGATGCCCTGTGAGCCATTGGCTTGCTCCAACCTACCACGCAGCCTCACAGACTCCTGTATTAACTACTCATGTCTGGAAGAAAGAGACAGCATTGAGGGAACCAACAACTTTATTCTAAAGAATGGCATGCTGGATCTCTCTGTAAGGAGGAAGAATTGATCAAAGTTTGCTTTATCATCCATTTTTGGTCAACAGAGCATTTATTGTAGTGGTCGAAAGATAAGATAATAAAGGTTTCTGTTTTTAGCCATACTGATTGTTTTAAAGAAATATGTAGTTGAAGCACAGTGGTGTAGACATTCGACATATGGCTAATTGTAACTATTATTTTCTGAAGTACACATCCGAGTTTTCCCATTTCCAATCAAATGATTATTTCTAGGCTGTCCTCCGAGCTGTGTATGCCGTCCTCACTCATGACATTAGCTCACGAATCTGCGATGTGGCCCTCAATATTATCGAGTGCCTCCTGCAGCTTGGTGTTGTCCCCAGCATGGCCAAGAAGGTTTCAAAACCGGAGGACAAGGTGATGGACCCAGACCTTTCTAAAGAAGGAACAAGCCAAACCGTAGGTGGTGCTGGTGGGGGCATGGCTGGTGGCACAGGGGCTGTTTCCAGTGGGGGAAGTGGAGATGGTGATGGAGGAGGTGATGGTGGAGGAGGAGGTGGAGAAAGTGGAAGCGGGAGTAAAAATGATATTAAAAACAACAAAGGAAATAAGGTATGCAGCTGAAATACATTTTTGTAGTTTCTTTATTCCCGTGTGCATATGGTCATGTGCGTACATATATATATATATATATATATATATATATATTTATATATATAGCATTCGGATACTGCTAGTAAATAATATTTAACTTTAGGCATTTTATATGTACAATCACGCTAATATCCACGTCATATACTTAGGAAGAGGACTCTGACCTTAGCACCCACAGATTAGCTCTCACTATGCTTATCAAAATTGTGAAGTCTCTTGGCTGTGCCTATGGCTGTGGAGAAGGCCATCGTGGGCTTAGTGGAGACCGTCTCCGCATGCAGGTCAGTGGCTCTTTATTAATACTTTTTTTTTTTTGATAATGTCTTTTACAAAGTGGATACGCTTCAAATTTCCAGAAGTCCTTTCATAACATTAGTGCTTTAGGGTTCTGTAATGTAAATCTCACTATAATAGCAAACATTTCAGCCAATATCATCGAGTTTGTATAACAGTTTAAACAAGAAATGATTAGTAATGGCTAAATGAAATCTAAATGTCTAGTTTTGCTCAATAAATTGTATAGGCAGGCAAAAATCGAAAACCCATAGTAGATTTAGGATTTAGAATTGACATCTAGCAACGTAACATGATTTGTAGTCATCATTGTGTAGGATTGTGTGTTTCTTTCACTGTGTAGGCTCAGAACTGCCTGACCAGTCTGTACAAGCTAGATAAAGTACAGTTCCGGCAAACCATGAAAGAGTATGTCAACAAGGATTCTCTCAACAACATAGTGGACTTTCTGCATGCTCTTCTTGGCTTCTGTATGGAGCCCATCACTGACAGTAAGACGAAGTGCCTACAACCAATATGCACCACATTAGCTCATAATCAGTTTTAACCTCATTAACATAAAAAAAACGCTGATCTTGTAAAATTCAAATGGAATCAAAACAAATGTATGCATGTTATTGTTTAAAATATCAACAGGAGGTGAATTATTAATGAAGCCAGTTAGTAAATCACCATTCTGCGCCATTTTATAAACATCTGAATATTTATGCACCATATGATATTTTCAGATAGCCCAAATAAAGGCACCACCATAATTCCATAAATGATCAGATAAGATGATGACACATTAATCCTGTCCCTACTGTACTGCATTTCTGTGTGTATCCCAAGGCTTTCTGTGTTTGCTATTGTGTTTCGGTCTGTCTATTTAGCATACAGTTTTTTTGAAGTATGACGTGATCCCTCAACGCTGTGATCAAATTTGAAATGTCTGGCCAGGAAGTCTAGATATTTCACATCAGGGGTGTAGGAAATATACAGTTCACTGCCAAGTGTTCATGCCTCTTAAAGATTTCTTCAGATTTGTAGCGTATAAGAGATTTTTTTTCTAAGACCCCTATTCCTAAATTTGTTCACAAACCATTGCAAATTTTAAATTTCTAGAAAATCAAAGGGTGTTTCTTTATTAGAATTCTGTATGGCATGCTGCTCTGCAGGGGAAATTGCTGCCATGCTTGAAACATAGCAACCAATAAAAAAAAAAACTGTTCATAAGGTGGTTGGTTTATACTGTAGGTTGTTCATAGACTTCATAATGGATTGTGGAGTCCAAAACCATACAGAATTCCTTGTTTAGTGTTGATGTGGTCAGCTTTGAGCCTTTACGACTGGAAAGCTTATTTAAAAAAAACTCTCATACATGCAGTGGAGAAAATCTGATAAAATGGCTAATTAAATCTTGTTCATTAAACCCCTTAATAGTATGCTCTACCAGAAGGTAAATCCATGGATAAAATAGCAAAATCCAACTCCAAAATCCAAGAAAGATTGGATCGATACTAAACTGTTTCTTATGGAAGTGCACAGCTTCTGTGTAGTCACAGGTATCCAAACGACTGGTATCTACGTAGGTTGTGGTTTACAAGTGGAAATTATAGCAGTTCTTGAAATGTCTTGACAATTAATAACCATTCATGAAGTGCAGGAGGTATTTTGTTTTTTTGTGATGGGCTTAATCCACACGTTTTAGGTTTTTTGGTCAAAAACCTCAATTGCAAGGCACGATGTAGTGATGTACAGTCACGTACAGTCTACACAGTTATGATCCCTATTACATAGTTAATATAAGTTACATTTATCTTACATTTATGCGTGCAATACCAAGTGTATTTGGTATTGTTCTATACAGAGACTTGTATAGAGAAACTTTAATATAATTGAGCCCAATGCGGCAATGTACCATCATAAAAATGTAGCGTGTTTCTCTTTAAAATGGAAACATCTTCAATTTTCTACACCTCCTGGTTGACTCTTTATATGAAATAAAAATGCAGCTCCTTGTATATGCTGCAATGCATTTGCTCAAACTTGTAAAAAAAAATCGATTGAAATCTCTATCCTCGTCTCTAAAATGCAAATTATGGAGTAATTGTATCGTTTCGGAAACACTCATCATGTCTGTTTTTTGTTTTCCATTCATTTTTTTCCTCTCCACTGTCCCATCTCTCTTCTGTCCCTCGCCTCCCTTAAAAGTGTGTTTTAGGGACAGGTAGGGGCTCTAAGGGTAGTTTAGGCTGTAATGTGGATAGTTGAATCCTATTCTACCTTCAGATGTTCCCTCTTCCCATAAAGCACCAGTGTGTGTAAATGATTCTTCCTCCATTACTCAGTCACTCATCCTTTCAGTAGACTTGCCAATCTTTAATATTGAGGAATGATAGACGGTGCATGTCTTTGTTGATGTTTTTCTAATTTCCAATAAATCGTGTGAACTAAATTCTAATTTATATACCGTACTTTTAACTGTTGGCAAGTTAGTGAACATATGAGTGGAATGATAATGAAACCCTGAAATTCCCTTGTAGTGTGAGGTGTGTGTGTGTGTGTGTGTGTGTGTGTGTGTGTGCATGTGTGCGTGTGTCTCTTCATGTGTATGTGTGTGTGTGTGTGTGTGTGTGTATGTGTGTGCGCGTGTGTTTGGGGTGGGTTAGCGTTTTCCTGAAAACTACATGTCTGTGCTGGCCTGACACCAATGTTGCCCCACATTTCTTCTCTTGCAGAATACGGCAGTGCAGGTGAGAGGTCCAGGAGGGCGAATAAGCGAAACTTCGGTAGATACACAATATCTAAATTTACTGCCAAAAAATCTAGGCATTACTCCCATTCCTGCACTCCTCCCTTTGTCTAAGGTGACATTCTCGCCTCCAGACTAGGATGAACACTTGAGAGTAGCCACCACTAAAAATGACATGAGATGAAATACTGCTTTTTCAAAACCAGCAGAAAAATAAGTTAATGCTGTGATATGGAGGCATAAGCTGAATGTTAGGTCCAAGACTGTTATCAGGCCACAGACATTTGCATGTGTACAATCCTTCAGTTCTTTTGCCTGGCATATGTGCTTTATGATTTTGGCCTATTCTACATCTTGTGTGTGCTAATGGCTTCTTTTCCTGCCCTTTTGTTTTTTTGTTTTTTCACTCATGCCTAAGCCTCAATTCAGTTGTTACATCTCCCAGCCATGTGCACAGTGTCTAAAATCACCTTTACCTGTTTTCAGACAAGGCTGGCTTTGGGAACAATTTTGCTACGGGAGGGGACAAATCTCTTGCACAGAGCATGGAGGCCGTGGTTGTGGGCTGCATGTTCAAATCCCTTATAACCAGATGTGCGTCCACTACACATGAGCTGCACAGTCCAGAAAACCTGGTAAGGCACACCAATTAAGAATTTATTACTTTACTAGATGAGGCCATGACTTTGTCCGCAGTGAATTCAATGGCGCACTCATAAGTGCGTATTAGGAAATGAACAGCATCTGTGGAATTTTTAGATAAACTAAATGATAAAATTCAATGTAGATGTTTTTATGATATAAGGGCGTTTTCCATTTAAATTTCAAATGAGCATATCTTCTCTTCTCATGGGATGATAGTGATGAAACACATCTGTGAAAACCACATTAAAATTAATTCAGTAGTATTTGTGAGCTGCGGGCACAAACAAACAAACAAACAAATCTTCAATCTTCGCAAGTATCTTCAATGTACGCCAACTTTACAGTTCTTTCTTATATGTAGAGAAGATGTGCAGTCCCACAGTTGTCATGAATTCTTAAGTACCATATATTGTTCATTGTGTTTCACACTGTTGTGTATGAATGCTCTGTACCTTATCACTTTCCTCCCTCTCTCTCTCTCTCTCTCTCTCTGTCTCTCTCATGTACACCATTTATATAAAAACCAAACAGGGTCTGTACTGTGACATTCGACAGCTGGTTCAGTTTATCAAAGAATCGCACGGCAATGTTTTTCGGCGTGTCGCACTAAGCGCCCTGTTGGACAGTGCAGAAAAACTCAATGCCACGAAGAAATCTGATGACAAAGAGGAAATCAAGTCATCCGGACAAAAAAGGTTACTACATCACACAAACAGCAAAAAGGACATCAACCACATCAGCAATAATATAACATCTGGATCATGCGTTATATGTTCTTATGCAGGGCATTTTTATATTGTTAATGATTATCTATAAAACAAGTTTTTAAGTGAATTTTACTCTAAATATAATTCATAGCTATTTAGTTTTAGCACTCTGGTCTAAACTGATGTCACCTTTCACTGTCCATTAATATTCATCCTACAGCTAAGACCTGATTGACTCTGGTTATTGGTCACTGTGGTGCCTCAAGCGTGTTAAGGCTCTGAGTTACTGATCAGAAGGTCAGCGTTTCGAGCCCCAGCTCTGCCAGGTTGATGCGCTTGGGTGGGCTCTTAACTCTGTCTGCTTCTGGGGCGCTGTATAATGCTGACCTTGCACTTTGTCTCCAGTCAATAAAGAAAAAGCTGGGATATGCAAACAATAAAAGATTTTACTGTTCAGTAGTGTATATGTGACAAATAAAGCCTGAACCTAAGAGGCATACTCTACGGAACAGCTGGATGAGTTTCTGGGTGGTTTTCTTTGAAGTTGCCTTAGTGAGAGAATGGCCTCAGGGTAGTGAATGGCTTATTCCACTGTGATGTGGCTGTGGGCAGGCACCGGCGGTGTGTGAATGGGCCAGGTGGATCAACAGGTGGTTACACTCATCATTCCATTGCGTTGTGTGGTCATACTTTATAATAAATAGAAGTCTGGCCTGGCCTGTCTGCTCTCCTGCTCTTCAGCACCTGTCTACAGCAGTTTTGCAATAGGTAGTCCTGCTTTCGCACCGCAACAAGCTTCCCTTTAACCTCCGGGTCCTGAGCCTGTTGAGACCTGGGTTCCATGGTTGCCAATATCTGTAGCAAGCTTTTAGTTTTTTTCAGGGACCTAAACATAAAACTTCCCATCACTAACATCTAGGTTTAACAAATATATCTTTTTTTAAAAAGGCTTTGTCGGCCTCCGAGTGGCGCAGTGGTTAAAGCGCTCGCCCTATCATTCGGAGATCGCTAGTTCGAATCCCTGGTGATGCTGTAACCTCACGCAGCCGGAGGTTTAGAGAGAGCTGATTGGCCGAGCTCTCTCAGAGGGGAGGGATGAGAGGTACTTAGTGCTCCCACATTAATCACAACTCTACAGCCAGTCAGCTCGCGCAACGGAGGGAGCAGATGGCGCTGTCCTCCGAGTGTGTTACGCCGCCCCCAACGGTGCGCGAATGAGCAGTTCGAAAAGATGCGGTTGGCTGGCGTCGCATGGTTCGGAGGAAACACGTGATAGTCTTCGGCCCTCCCGGCTGAGTGGTGGTAGTAGCCTTAATGTGGGAGCGCCCCCTAGTGATGGGGAGGAATTGGACACGACTAAATTAGGGAGAAAATCGGGGAAAAATAAAAAAAAAAAGGCTTTGTCATGGATGCATTTGACATGAGTAATTATTTTAGTCTGATACTTAAACGTTAGAACTATTTTACATGAAATCCTGTACAGCACCTTTTACAGTACCACCTTCACGGTGAATATACTATATATCTCTGACTGTTGATTTTGTCTGCACGTTTGTGTTTTTGTGTTGTTTTTGAAAGTAAAGTAAATATTTTGCTAATCCCTTTTATGGTAGATTTGATTGTGCAGTTCATCATCTACCTCCACCCAAGTACCTTCAAGCGCCATAATGGTTAACCTGATTAGCATCTGTTGCGATATGCATTTGTGTCAGTGAAGAGCAGATACCTGGAGCTCTATTAGGAAGGAAAGACTTCTGGAGGAAGATGTTCAAGTCTCAGAGTGCAGCCAGTGACACCAGTAGCCAATCAGAACAGGACACATCAGAGTGCACTACCGCCCACTCTGGCACCACCACGGACCGTCGCTCCCGCTCACGCTCCCGGCGAATCTCACTGCGCAAGAAGCTTAAACTTCCCATAGGTGTGTGTGTGTGTGTGTGTGTGTGACCGTTGCAATTATCTTCAGAATCTAAGACCCATTGACTGCTTTGGGCTCAGAGATTCATTGAGTGTATTGTACAATACTATTTTATTGTACATTTTCTCAATTTGTATGTACAGTTGAGTCTTGCATATCTGTTATTTTCTGCTTTTTCTTTGTCTTCGTTTTCTGTTGCAAAATTTGCACCAGTGTGCTTTTGAGATATCTGAATTATGGATGTCATGTACTGTAGCTGTGCTTTGAAGTGCACATAGAGAACAGGTTACGGTGCTTTTATGTTTGTATTTTTGTACATATAGTAAAACATAATCATTATGTTGCACATGGAGAATCAAGTCCCACCATAGCAACCAGCCGTATCTTGATCAGTTACTCACCCTAGGAGCCTACAGTGTTCTTAGCAACTGCCTAGCTACAATGTGACGATTAACAAGGTTCACCTTAAAACCTCATAGAAACACCATAGCAACCGCCTGGTACCACCTAGCAACACTTTAGCACCCAGCTGAGCAAACCTTAGAAAACCACTAACTACCCAAACTAGGATCATATTGAAACTTTCTAGAAACACCACAGCAACCACTAGGACCCCATGGCAAACAAACCGCTATAACATTGTACCACCCGGTATCTTATAGAAATCTCCTAGAAACGCCATAGCAACCACCTGGGACACGACAGCAGCCAACGAGCAACTGTCCAACAAGAGCTTATTAACTCTGTCTAATGATTATAAATTATTACCATAAAATACACTTTTAGTATGAGTGTTTTTAACAAAAGGGCAGGCACTTTTCTTCTACACATTAATACCATTTTAACGATTTTAAAAGAATTACAACGAAGCACTGTAATGTGATTTTTAATGTCTTTAGCAGGCTTTGTCAAGTCACCATCAAAGTGAACATTTTCACGTTCTCGATTATGCCGGTTCAACATTGTTGTGTGTGACATGATGGAGACATGTCATGTTTCACTGCATAATCTTATAAGCCATGTGCACATTTGCGAGTCTAGAAAACCAGTGCTTCATCTGGCAATCCAGGATGTAAGAGCTTTTAACTTGTTCTTGAACATGTTTTAAATAACTGATTTTAAATTTCATTTAAAAAATGTAAGAATGAATGATTTGCACATGGCTTATGTGCCATTGCTGTACTGATCAGCCATTCTCATCAGTGTTCTTGTGTTCTTTTTTTTGTGTCGCCAGCATGCCGTAGGACTGTCCGTCTTCCGTTCACTCTCTCCGTCCTACGTATGTGTGCATGTGTGTGTATATTTTGTGATCATAGCAGATCGCTGAATAAAGATTATATGCGATCTTTTGAATGTACATTGGATGTCTGTAAGCTCTGTGTATGCTGTAAGCTCTTTGTGTGTGTGTGTGTGTGTGTGAAACGTGCTTTACAGTTGTGTGCGCGTGTTATCCTTCCCCCCTTATCAACCCAGTTCATTTCCAAATCCATGTTGTTAATTTGCTCATTACTCGGCTATGAAAGTGCGTCTGCTTCAACTGAACCAATTTGTCATGTAAACCACACACTGCCCAGGCTGCTTTTTGTAGGTAGTGATTAAGAACCTGATGGTGATGACATGTTACCAATACCTGTGTTTATTGTTAAGTCAGGTGTTCTGTTGTAGATAAAGCAACCATTTCCTCTTCTTTTTTTTTTTTTTTGTTCACAACTTGACCACATGTGCAGGCAACTGGCTGAAGCGGTCATCCCTGTCTGGCCTGGCTGATGGTGTGGAGGATCTCTTGGATATCAGCTCAGTGGACAGACTTTCCTTCATCAGGCAGAGCTCCAAGGTGGGACATCGTGTTGGCCTACAGAATTATGGCCGCTGTGTATGTGTGTGTGTGTGTGTGTGTACAACACATCATATGTCATCAAAAAACATTTATATTCTATAAAAAACAGTAACCAGTAATTAATGAAACAAAGTCAATCATTAGTCTGATGACCCTTTGCTTACAATGTTACAAGTTGTGCAGTTTTATAAGGAAATTAGTTGCTTAGTTTTATTGAGCATCCTGCAGAACCGGACGCAGTCATTCTGAGGACATTTCTTATTTTTTTTCAGGCATGCAAAACCCAGAAGCTTTCTTTCACATAAGATGCAGCTTTCTTATCTGGCCTTTAGATACAGTATGTTCCCGTAAGATTAGTTTTAGATTGATTTTTCAATCAGAAATGAAGTCACACAATAAACATGTATAACAAAGTACCAAAAATAAAAACGCGCACAAACACACACACACACACACACACACACACACACACACACACACACACACACACTACCTTACCAAAAGAAAAAAGAAAAAAAGTCACGACTTGGATTTAACTAAGCATATAGTTCAGAGCCTTCCACTGGATAATTACTGCAGTCTTTGAGTGATTATGATTCACTCCCAACAAGTTATTAAACCCTAACCGAGCAGCTTCTCCTTTCTTAACTAAACATGTTGCTGTCCTGTGCTTGTGGCAAAGATGTTACTCTGTTCCAGAAGGCTCAAATGATTGGTCTGCATCAAGCAAAGAAAACAACTAAGGAGATCACTACTAAAAATTTGGTTAACTGTAAAAGGCATAGTGGAGCGAGGAAGGAATGTTGCCGGGTTTGATGGGTCCTGATTTACCCAGTGCCAACACAAACGCACCGACTGAAGGAGTGCTGTCATGAGCTCACAGCTTTGCATTGTGTAAATTTTGTGAAAAAATTCCTAGTGTACTTCATAAAAAAATGAAATAAAAAAAACTTTGGGTTATACGTCTCAAGAGTTTCATAGACTAATGAGACTAAAGTCATCTGCTAACAAAATGATGGGGGGGAAAAAGGCCAGAGTGTGGAGAAAGAAAGGACCTGCTCATGATGTTGTGATTGTACATTTGGTCATTGTGCCACTCTCATCACCAGGATTCCTAGAGGGCTGGAATTTAACAAATTCATGTAGAACTTTTTAGTTTTAAACATTAGTGCTATGTTTAAAGAACAGTACATTTTGCAGTTTTGGCAAATTGGTACAGAGGAAAGAATAGTAGGAATGTTTTGGAACCATCTGAAAATAACCGACAAGAGAGATGGGTAAATCAGACGGTGTTACTAGTTCTTCTTTTTTCTTGTTATTTATCCTGTTTTTGTGTAGCATTGATGTATCTACTGAAATTTAGTTTGTAGAGGTATTTGCAAAAAGTTTTGTTGAGGCTCGCCACGTTGTCTTGGCAGGTAAAATTCACCAGTGCCGTCAAGCTGTCGGAAGGAAGTGCTGCTGAATACGGCCGGGAGGAGGAGGAGAACTTCTTCAAGAGGCTCGGTAAATGGCGGTCTGGTCGACGGAATCCGTCCAAGCTTCACCACACAGAGGAGAAAGATGGTAGAACCTTGGGGTTTTTCCCCCTTGCCCGTCTATACCTCCACCACTTCTTCTGTGTTTGTGCCAGTCCGTGTCTTGTCCTGTGCTTTCAGTGCACTCACTGTTCTCTACCATCTTCCATGCCAACTCTGTGTGTGTGATTTTTATTCGTTTGTGCACCTCGATGGGAAGCTGTCTGGTAGCACAAGAACAGTGATATTGTCTTTTTTTTTTTTTTGTCCTGGCTGTCCATGGCCTAATATTGACCACCAGAACAAGCAGCTCTCAACAAGAGGTGCCTAAATGTGAAGTATTGGATGTTTACATAAGAACATCATTAATTCAATCTTGCTTCCTTATTTGTTCTAATGGGAATAATAAAATCAAATGTAAAAAAAAAAAAAAAAAGAGACACATTAGATTGTCATTGTACCTGTCATGTGGTTTTATCATCACCAGGATGCCATGGATTTCCAGAGCGCTTGGCTTCAAACCACGAGGCAATAAAGAATAAGAACATAGTGAATCTGGGTGCCATCAGACAGGGCATGAAGAGGTTCCAGTTCCTCCTCAACTGCTGTGAGCCCGGCACCATCCCAGACGCCTCTATCCTGGCTGCTGCACTCGACCTGGTTTGCTTCAGTTATCTTCTGTCGTAGTGTGACATCTCTTATCTTAGAGTATCCCTTTATCCCCCCCTCTTATTGCCACTGCCATTACCTTTACCACCCTATTCAACTTCACACTTTCTTCACACAGCTGTTATACACCAAACCTGTAGGAGGCTATAAGTGGTGGCAGATTGATCCTATTTATTGGCACATTTCCCTTTTTGTAACACCCTGCTGGGAGAGTTTTAAAATGCAATCAATACAGAGAATGACATTAATCATAAAATTTTTTTTTTAAATCAGATTGAATAACTTCATCCAGCTATTGTACAGTACCCGAATGATCCAATATTATAGGATAACCGCACTGTACTTCTAAGGACCTTTACATGTGTTCGTCGTGTGTATAGATAATAACTGTTCTATTGCAGTAGTTCTTCATTTCCACCCTAGCTGATGTACCAATTTCTTTATACAGTGACCTATTAAAAAATCCCATATTTTTCACCATACTGCAAAGTAAAAAAAAAAAAACAGATGTTGGGAAGGTTTTGCTCATTTAAATGAATAAATAAATATCCCTTTTACAGAAGTGTTTATGGCACCTGAAAGTGCAGTCCTACTCCCATCAGTCATCTAGTGGATGATTCCCATCTGCATGTATAAGGTCTGATAGTAGAAGGTGTATGTCAGAGTTAAGATAAACATCTGGGGAAGGTTTCAAGAAAATTTCGGCAGCATTGAAAGTGCATCTATCAGTCTCAAATGGAAGAGGTTTGGAGCACCGGTCTTCCCAGATCTGGCTGTCCAGGCTAACTGAGTAATTGGGGTCAGAGAGGTAACCGATGATCTAAATGTCACTATAAGTGAGATCCAGAGTTCCTTGTGGAAATGGAAGAGCCTTACCAATGGACAACGACACTGCAGGACCATTCAGGTGTCTATGGTAGAGTGGTCGTACAGAAGTCATTCCTCACTAAAAGCCACTGAAGACTCTTTTGGTTCTTATGATCTTTTTTTTTCAGACAATGAGGAACAAAATCCTTCGGTCCAATGAAATGGTCCATCTTTAGAAAACATGACCCGAAAACATGACTGGATCTGAACCCAATAACATAGATCTGGAGAGACCTTGGCTGTGCACCAGCCTGGTTGAGCTTGAATGATTCTGCCAAGACGAATGGAAGAAAATTCCATTATACACAAGCATTATTCACAAGAATACTTAAGGCTGGCACAAAGCTGTTTTAACCAAGTACTAAGGGATATTTCCATTTCTATCTTGTAATAAATCATCCCGCACTCCAAACTCATGTTATATAATTAGTCACATCATCTGATCCTTCTGCACGCTCAAACCTAACTCCGTTATCTTCCTGAATTATTAAATCACTTTCTAATTCAGTTTGCCCGGCAGCAGGAAACAAGTTTGTTTCGCCATGGCAGCAGCAGTCTGTTTATTGATTTTGTTCATTTGTTCATATTTTTGCTCATCAGGAGGCTCCGGTGGTGGCGAGGGCGTCTCTGTTCCTGGAGTGCGCCCGTTTTGTGCATCGCTGTAACCGTGGAAACTGGCCAGAATGGATGAAAGGTCACCATGTGAACATCACCAAGAGAGGGCTTTCACGAGGACGCTCCCCTGTCGCCGGGAACAAGAGAAACAATAAGCTGCAGTGGAACGCAGCAAAGTATTTCTACCAGTGGGGTGATGTGAGTTCGCGTCCAAATACCTTGAATAAAATTAAGCAATATATAAATAATAAATGGATAAAAAAATATGTGAGTACTCCTCATGTTTATAAGGAAATAATGCACAATTGTAATCTAATGTTTTGGGGTTTTTTAAAAAAGTTTTTATTCCTTGTTTTTTAACGTAAATATTTAATCCTAAATGTTTTATGGCAATTTTAAACGTAATTATAGAAAAGGAATGTAACAATAACACGGGAATATCAGGTTTGCTAATCGTCAAACTCCTTGAGATTTAAAGGTTGCCTTAAACTCATGTCATGTTTCCTCCTGAAGGCGATTGGTACTCGTCTGAGTGAGCTGTGTCATTCAGACAGCGAGAGTCCAGCTAACATCCTAGGCTTTATTTATGACGATGAGAGCAAAAGGAGGGCGAGGAAAGAAGATGAAGAGGAAGACTTTTTGGATGACAGTAAGAAAGAAACCATGGATGAAGCTCTAAAATCATTCTAAAGAGACATCATGCTATTAATCCTGCATTGCATCTCTGTGTTTGTTTATTTAATAGTGATGGATTTATGAATTTCCACTTTTCACAGGTACTGTAAACCCCACCAAATGCAGCTGTCCCTTCGCTCTAAAGATGTCTGCTTGTCAGCTGCTTTTAGAGATCACTACTTTCCTGAGAGAGACGTTCCCCTGCCTGCCACGCCCACGAACAGAGCCTCTAGTGGTCAGAATGTGTACTTATTCCTCATTTACTGTAGGTTTGACTCAATGATCATGATTGGTCAATGATCCCTACATATAGTATATAATATCTAGTGGAAAGACCTCCTATAGTGGAGCTTTTAGCCATAGAGTGTAGCATTGTAAATGTAGATATTTACAATGACTTTGCCACAACTGCTTCAACGTTACAGGATTTAGAGAGCTGCCGTCTGCGGCTGGACCCAGAGCTGGGTCGCCATCGCTACGAGAGGAAGATCAGCTTTGCTGGGATCTTAGACGATGAGGATGGTCATGACTCCCTGAACAGCAGTAGTCACACGATCAAGTCTGACGCAGGATGTGATGAAAAGAAATCATCACAAGAACCACTGGGTAGGATTGTGTAGTGCGGACGAATCCGTCATGTTCGTTCACGTGCGTACATCTGACTGACTCTCAGCTGTACGCTTCAGCACCCACCAGGAAGATCCGCATCGGAGGTTCTCGGCTGCTGCAGATCAAAGGGGCTCGGAGCTTCAAGGTGAAGAAAGGTGGTTCTTTGTCCTCCATCCGCAGAGCCGGCAGTCTGAAGAGCACCAAGATGTCTCGGCAGGACTCAGAGTCCGAGAACGACGCCGAGTCTGACCGTCTGCTGTCTCAGAGCAGAGACACAGTCACTGATATTGGTGAGAAAGTTTCCTTGATATGTCTTTTCAATATACTGAGTTGCACAGTTGCAAACGTCATGATGAAGTATTAGTTAAAACGTATAAGAATTTTCCATCCATCCAGTATATATGCCACTTATAATTTGTAGGGCTTGGGGGGTTGGATCCAACCCGTCACAGGACACAAGCACATTCATGCACCACCTACAGGCAATTTGGAAATGCCAATTAACATAGCACGCATGTCTTTGGTCTGTGGGAGGAAACCAGGGTACCTGGGGGAACCTACCATGCAAACTACATCTTTAGGCACTTTGCAGCCACCGTAAAAGTTTTATTATATATATTTATGTTTTATTTATATTTGCAGTCACAGATTTTTTCCCCGACATCGTTTAATTAAATTTCATCTCATTTCATATGAGAAAATGAGGGGTGGCTTACGACTGCGTGCATAGTACTGTTGATTTTTATGGTTCTCTGAGGATGAAGGGGGATTATGGAGAGGGTAATGTAATTACCCTTATTATAATCATTCTCATAATTATGAGAAATGCATGTGCACAGTGGTGACCTTGTAGCGTATGCAAAGGCTGAGAAAAGAAGGAAAATATGTTTTTTTTTTTAAGAACCTATAATGTTTGGTCTTGTTTCAGGTCTTTTTTTTGTAGGTCTTGAAATGTAGTTAGAAACCTTGCAACTCTGGTTAATGATATTGGCTCTTCTGTGCGCAACATTCTGTATATAAAGGCATGTTGTAGTGAATACACGAACAAAGGTACATTGCAAAAATAAAAGACTAATCTCATAATAGATTACAATGATCCAAGTATAATATTATTGATCGTACTTATTTTCTCATTCTAGATCATTTCTAGTTTCTGAATTTAGCAAAATGATCTACCAAAATAAAATAGCAAAATGTGTTTAGAAATATATAGAATATATGGACATATTATACCTAATTGCTTTAATCTTGTATGAATAAACAGTAGACATGTTTAACTATATTTATCATATTTTCATTTCATCAAAAACTGCTAGTAATGATCTGCTAGACTATATGCCGGATGGATTAGTAAGTTCAGCAATAAAAAGACCTAAGATTTGGAGTGGGTTTTTTTTTTTTGTTTTTTTTGCTGTTTTTTTGTTTACTGGACTCATGATCTTGCGTCTGTATTTTCAGGGAGCCCCTGGAGTGCCAGTGAGCCCAGCATTGAGCCCGAAGGTCCTGGAAGCACCAGTGGAGTGGATGACTACCACCGCAACATGTCATGGCTGCATGTAAGATCACACACACACACACACACTGATTTGTAAATGGAGTGTATGTGTCTGTGTGTATTTGTGTGCAGTTTGAAACATAATGATTTTCATCCCCTTCCAGATCATGATCCTACTGTGCAACCAGCAGAGTTTTATCTGCACGCATGTGGACTACTGCCACCCTCGCTGCTACCAGCGCCACAGCCGCTCCTGTACTCGCCTCGTCCGTGCCATCAAGCTGCTTTATGGAGAGACTGTCGATAGCCTGAGAGAGAATAGCTCCTGCAGTAGTTTTAGCAGCCGTGCCAAAAAGAGCAAAGAGGTGTGGAAAAATACTGTTAATTAGTTGCACAACATTTCTAACTACTTTGCTGTGAATTTTAAAAAAAATATTTAGCATCCAAAAAATTTTTTTTTCGTGTCTAAACCCAAAGCTCCAAAACTGCCACTGTAAATGTGTTGGTTTATTGATGTTCAAAACACAGATGCTCTTGGTTGCCTAAACACTAAGAACCGCATTCATATCATTAACAGGTCAGAATTAATGCATAAAATTATCCAGCACCAATGTGAGCCTTCAAAACCCCTTGTGTCTTTTTTTTTTTGTTCGTTTGTTTTTTTGCATGATGAACTAGAGGTAACATTGCAATTCATGCTGACAGCATGAACCTTATGCCAGAGTAAAAAGATCGAATTAACTGAAGTAATCACAAAAAGAATCATTGTTTTATGTTGTAGTTGTAAAAGCTAAATCTCGACACTGCCTTCCTTTCAGTGCTCTGACAAGTCGTGTCTGCGCACTCCATCGATGAAGAGACGTCCTAATGACAGCAATGCGGAGGGAAAGAAAGACACCGGGATGCTGAAGTATATTCGCACGCAGGTGCTGCTTTTAGGCGCCTAAAAGAATGTTTGTGCTTTTGAGTGTCCCTCTGTCTTAATAGGGCATTGGCATTTCAGCCATAAAAATGCATTACCGTTTATACTAGAAATGTACATTAATGGTTGTCACTTGTGATTAGATGCCGTCTGTATAATGTATACAAATCTTAACCTTATCTAGGGATTATCCATCACTCTAGATTACCCATAGACCCATTGATGCAAAAAAAAATAATAAATAAATAAATAAATGAAACTGGCAGCTGTGTTGCATTTGCAGGTAATGAGTCTGTCCCCAGCGCCTCTGTCCCTGCTTATAAAAGCAGCTCCTATACTGACTGAGGATATGTATGGAGACATTCAGCCTGCTGCGTGGGAGCTGCTGCTTAGTGTCGATGAGCACATGGCTGCTGCTGCAGGTCTGTTTCTGATCCTTCTACAACGTTCCTACTACTGAAAATAACTTTTTTTTTTTAGCACACAATGCTGTACAGAGGCAAAAATCCACTAGTAGGTGAAAATATACAAATGTGTATGCATATTCTAGATGAAATATAATAAAACAAGTATCATGCATGGAAGCTGAAACTGGACACCAGTGCATGGAGGCTGGCTTAATATGAGAGTGTGGAATATCTGTAAATTATACTCGAAAAAAAAAAATCCTTAGAAATGTTCAGTTTCTATGATTTTATTTTATTTATTTATGTGTATATATATATATAT